>VZTO01003527.1:0-21834 GCA_013400615.1 Syrrhaptes paradoxus | reverse complement strand
TCAATCTTGACCTAAAAGCAAATCCCAAGCTAGAAGCTGGACTGTCTCTTTCCCCTCCCTCTGTCTATGGAGAGAAGAGACAGAATGTATTTTGTCCTTGAGAGTATCCTAGCAATAACTATAAATGTTCTCTTCGTATCAGCTTTCTCCTGAGCAGGAATCCAAAACATAGCTTCTTGCTAGCTATTTATGAAGAGAAGGGAGAAAAGGAAAAAAAAATTAGCTCCCCTCTGCTTAACCCACGGCACCAATTAAAAAAGACAACTACTGCATTTTAAGTGAGGCAGTGGGGACAACGACTATGTTTAGATAAACCACAAACACAGATTACAAGGATTTCGGTGGAGCCTTTCTAATACAGCAACAGACACAAGCCTACTAAGGGCACAGGTTAAACTGTGAGCATCACTTGTTAGAATGTAACACAATGCAATTTTAGCCAGCAGAGACAGAGGAATAACATGTTGCATTTATTAATGAAGACAAACAACTGAAATAGGAAATACATCCAGTTGGGTTATTTTCATGTTTTTTTACCTCACATTTCAAAGAAGTTTGCTCTAGCAGGCAAATACTTTCACAGAAAGCCAATACAGAGATGTAACATCCAAGGTAAAAAAGGAAATTGCAGTTGTCAGACATGTTCCTCTCCATAGTTAGAAGTAGCATCTGCTTGAAATTATCCCTAATGAACAAGCTGTATTCTTAAATTTCTGCACAATCTTCAAAACTTTGATTTAGACATTTTTCGTTCAGAACGGGAGGGACTCAGTTGGAAAGACTGCCTGGATGTTTCTCAAAGTAGTTACCAGAGAATCACTACACTCTGTCAAGAGGTCCTAAAAATCCAAGTAATCAACATAAGCACTTTGAAGAACACACATCAGAGACAGAAGCTTAGATACTCTTAACGTGAATATCACAGAAGAATTAAAATTCAGTTTTTGTTGACTCTAGAAAGTCCATTAATTCCAGTTCCCTCACAGATGGAAAGGTGAAGCACACCGTGTTGAGGAGATTGAGGCAAAAACTATGTATCAGCCTGAATATAAGTGCTTTCCATCCAAATAAACATGATTACCCCTTTCTTTTCCCCCTGAAAACATGGTCTATCTTAAGCATTCACATTACTATGATTCAGCTAAGGGCAAAGGGATTTTTTCTCATTACATGCAAATTCAATGGTATTCATTGTGCAGCACTCAAGTGCTCTACCACAACGAATTTTAGGTCTGGAGCCCTCAAAGGGATCCAGGATTACAATAATTTTTTGGTCTATGAAATCTTCCAATGTAATAGGGAATGATTAAGCATTTAAAAATTAAGCTTTGCTGAAGAAGCTTCCAAAGAATAAAAACTTAAGCACGTGAGGAAAAGAATTCATGTAACCTGTAAAAGATTTTGTGGTTAGCTTAACTCAGCTGTTTCAAGGGCATTGATAGGAAGAGGACAGATTCCCTCACAGTTCCTGGAAACAATACTTTTTGGCATTAGGTAAACAAAAACACATATGTTCAGTCGTCTTCTCTATTTATGATTATTCTAGTCTTCAATAAATACTGTCAGAGAATGGTTATTGAGAACTAGGATGAACAACATTTTCTTGATTTTCCATGTATCTCAAGGTGAAAAAAAAATAAAGGAATTCTATATGCTTAAACAGTTACTAATCAAATATTTAAAATGAACTGTCATAAAGTGCTTCTCTCCTTTTTTTAAACAATAATTTTCAATATCATTTGGTAAGGAAAATATTAGAGAAAAAATATTTCTGTATTTTATAAGTTTATTTAGTGAATCTGTCAGCATTCACAATCAGTGACAGCTTTGCGATGTTTTGAGCATAGCAAAACCAGAAAGATAATTTTAAACATTTTATTAGACCACATAGTAAAGACCACAAAGGCAAGGAGGAGCCACAAAAGGACAATGAAGGAAACCGTTATAGTTTGGTTTTGGTTTGGGGGGGGGGGTGGTGTTTGCTTGTTTGTTTATTTTGGGAAAAAAGTTATCTACTTGGTTCTGCATAACAGAAGCATGAGCTTTGAGCTCAACATACAAATTTCATGAGCTTCCTGTCATTCAAGCTGACCTCTCTAAATTTGAGAAGTACAAAGGCCATTAAGATTTCCTTTCAGAATCAAGTTCTATTTTACTATACAAATAAGAAAATTCCTAACTAGTGTTTCTGTATATCCTGGACAGAAATAAATTTCTTATGCTTTTAGCAGATTTTAGCCTGAAATTTAGGGATATCAGCATGCAGAGAAATCTTATTCCCCAGAAAAAGAACAGTACAACATAAACCCTAGTGAATATCAGAATTACTGTAACAGAGAAACAAAAAAGCCACAATTCAAAACAAAGGCATCTAACCAGAGCAAAAATAATGTTAAAACAATTAAATATTATTTCTGAAAGCAACGGTTTTTATTCTCATGTAAGAAGCAATGATTTCAACAATATATTTGCAGAGTTTTAAAATTGTTTTTGAGAGAGATGCTCATTTGCAGTTCTGACATTCTTTTTTAATACATTTTTATATTGCACCGTATGGCCTTCCAATACAGTAATTTACCCACACTACAAAAAAAATGTCTTTAGGAGACTGACATAGTGTTCTAGGTATTCAAAACTCTATTCTGTTTGTAGAGGTTTAAAACATTTTTCTAAAGCAAAAGTTAATCTTCAGCAGTGCTTAGAAGAAATGCAGTCCTGTGCACTTTTAAAAGAGCACTTAAACCCATTAATGCAAATCTGGATTCCTGTAAAAAGAAGCAAGAAACATGCAAAAAGTGGGCAAAAACAATGTAGACAAATAGAGTAGCAAATCTGGCTGCTCTAGATTTACCATTAATTGCTATAATAAAAGTAATAGCAGTTTCTCTATTTTCTTTCTCGATTAGAAAATGAGTGAAATAGTGCCAGCATTCACTCCTACTTGTTGCCAAATTATATCCCAATTGCAACAGAAAAACATAAGAATTACTAGGTAAAAGGCTTATTGATTACAATAGGCTCTGTTGACTGCATGAGTGTTTGCCTGTGTGGAAGAATAAAAAAAAAATCATGCTAGGGTAGTGCAATCTACACTGTGAAACATAGTATGGGCAGGGCACAACAGATAGGAGGAAATCAGCTCTTCTTAAACTGCTGTTACCATATAGTCCAAAATACGTGCGGTGATGTATGGGCAGAATTTCCACTGCAGAAAGGTCGTATGGATTACTTTGTAAGTAAGGAGGAAAAATCGAGAGGTTATGATTTTCATTCACATTCTCTGTGTTGCAGAGGAGCACAGATCCTTGTCTTTCCATAGTGCAGAGGCAGGCATACCCACCACCTGGGCAGGGTATCTTCTAACATTTCCTAAAGCTGGTGAGCCAGCCCGTGTCCAACACTGCCCAACAAGCTCTCAAGAGCAGGTCCTTACGCTGCTCATATGACAGAGGACACAGACACATGACACAAGGACACAAATAAAAATCATTCTGCTTTGGCTATACTGGTACAGTCATAGCATTTATACTACTGTAATCTGTTCCCATAAAAGAAAGGGAAGGACACATTAAATGATCATAAAAATTTGCAATAGGAGGATTTTTACCAGTAACATTAGCTCAGGAAGGAAAAACTATACCCTTATGTGATATCGTTTTTACACAGAGAACACATTTCAATGTATTCTAGGCCCAGGTTTACATGTGCTGAGATATTTATAAAGAACTGGATGTTCTTTATAAATTGGTGGATAAGGGAAGAGCAAATGACATCATCTACCTGGACTTTTGCAAAGCATTAAACACTGTCCCACATGACATTCTTGTCTATAAATTGCAGAGAAATGGATTTGATATTGGACCACATGGTGGATAGGGAATTGGATGGAGGGTCACACTCAAAGAGTTGGGGTCAACGGCTCAACGTTCAAGAGGAGACCAGTGACGAGTGGTGTTCCTCAGGGGTCAATACTGGGACCAGTGTTTAACATCTTTGTTGGTGACATGGACAGCGGGATCAAGTGCCCCCTCAGCAAGTTGTCTGACAACACCAAGCTGTGTGGTGCAGTGGACACACTGGAGGGAAGGGATGCCATCCAGAGGGACCTGGAGAGGTGGACCCATGCAAACCTCATGAAATTTAACAAGGCCAAGTGCAAGGTCCTGCACGTGGGTTGAGGCAATCCCAAGCACAAATACAGGCTGGGTGGAGAATGGTTTGAGAGCAACCCTGAGGAGAAGGATTTAGGGGTATCGGTGGACGAGAAGCTCAACATGAGCAAGCAAATGTGCACTTGCAGCCCAGAAAGCCAACCATGTCCTGGGCTGCGTAAAAAGAAACGTGCCCAACAAGCTGAGGGAGGTGATTCTCCCTTTCTCCTCCACTCTCACGAGACCCCACCTGGAGTACTGCATCCAGCTTAGCGAGTCCTCAGCTCACGACAGACCTGGACTTGTTGGAGTGAGTCCAGAGGAGGGCCACAAAGATTATCAGAGGGCTGGAGCGCCTCCCCTATGAGGACAGGCTGAAAGAGTTGGGGGTTGTTCAGCCTGGAGAAGGCTCTGGGGGGACCTTATAGCAGCCTTACAGTACTTAAAGGAGGCCTACAGGAGAGAGGGGGAGGCACTCTTGATCAGGGAATGTAGCGGTAGAATGATGGGTAACGCTTTTAAGATGCAAGAGGATAGATTTAGATTGGATATTAGGGGGAAGTTTTTTACTGTGAGGGTGGTGTGGTACTAGAACAGGTTGCCCAGAGAAGCTGTGGATACGCCATCCCTTGGTCTTTAAGGTCCCTTGCAACCCTAACCATTCTATGACTCTATGATTCTATTAATAGCTCTTCTTTGAAAAGATTACTGCCAAGCTCTGAGTCATGCATTTCTCCAACAATGTAAATATTAAGTGACAAGCCTTAGGTGAATGAACAATGATCTTAATTAACCATGCTCAGTGAACCATAGCATTATAATTTGATCTTGTTCATTACATACTACTTGGCATTAGAAAAATTGGAAGTACTTTTTGAATTTGCCAAACAGCTGAGGTCTCTCCTCCATAACTCCTTCAATTAATCACATACAGACATTGACTTTTATATAATATTTTAGGTAATTTATCTCCACAGCACATCATAGCTCATAATACATGAACTCACAGTGTAAATCTCCATGCAAAGGAAAGTTTTAAATATGCTAACAAGTTTCATATTTGGTACATTCAAATAAAGAGCTGGAGGAACTGGACCAAAAAAAGCTCAATAAATGTAGTCTTAAAATTTATTCTTGCATAAATCCTCAAGTGATGCTTTAATTCTGCAGTCCACAGGCAAACACAGAGGAAGAGACATACTTAAAGTGATGTGGTAATCCCATAGAAAATAAAATATTGCAATCTTTCAGATCACTCTGTGACCAGCACAGTCTATTCCAAGTTTTATGGGATAAACAGTTATATGTTACAGCTCCTGCTAGTAATAAAGCATACCCATTGAGAGCAAGTCCTGGAGGAAATGAGTGTTTATTTTTCATTAAATGGGCACTTCAGGATATGCCTACCCTTATGATTTGTACAGTTCCAAGTCCCTTTGGAGGCAGTTTGGAGACCATGCCAGGAGGTCCTTGCTCCTCAGATCCTGCTGCTGGGAATAGACACATTAATCCAGCTTCCCTCTTGCCAAGTCGATGCTCATCAGACTCTCTTAATTTTGTGCTCAAGGCTAGCCCTGCTCCTGACATTGTCCAAGACACTCATTTCTATTCTGCACTGGGAACACAAGTAGCTAGCACAGAGATTTTATTCTGACAGTATTAGATTGCTTTGTTTCTGGGTCCTACCATATCACATAGCATACTGCTGTCAGCAGATGGCTTCCCTGCTCTACTTCAAAGCATTTCAAACAGCATATTTAAGATAAAAAAGTTGCTTCATACTGGTAATATCAACAACATAGTAAGCAATCTTGTCTTCCCCAGGCTCAGTTACTACTGTCTGAGTTTGTATGTCAAACGTGCTCAACTCTTTGCCTGTCTTTATACTCAGAGTGGAGTTTAACAACCAGTCAGGTCAACACCTGGTCAAGAAATATCAGCAGGTTGACACAAAACTCCAATATTTGCTAGCAGAGCATGGTTTTGTTCTGTTGAGTGACAGTCATCCAGCATACAAGGAGTATGAGTCAAACTATTTTAGAAACGTATTAGAGCAAATTGACAGTAGCAGTGTTAGATCAGCCATGCTTAGAGATTGTACAATCCGAGTCACTCTTTCTAGCACAATTATATCCTTATCTTTGTTTTCCTTAAATTATTTTAAAAATAGCCTATTTTTGGATCTTCTTAATATTTTACAAGGAAACGAGAAACTAAAAGATGGAAAAAAATGCATGCAAATTGTAATTAGAATAATAGGTATCACATGGTATGCTGTAGTAACAGGTACTCCCTGCCATATAGTCCTACTGCAAATCCCTCTTGCTGAGCAAAGGTTTCATTTGTCTTCTGAAATACAGATCATGAGCCCCAAATTACTTGAATAATTACCTTTTGTTATTCCCAACTACGCTTTGTGCTACCAATATGTCCCTTTGTGATCTGTGGTGATTAAGGAAACAGAAGATGATTCAAGGACCACAGCAGTCACCGAGTGCCTATATACTATGTCTTTGCAGAAGACCAACAAACCTTCGGGCCTGGAGGCCAGTAATGACAAGAGTACCACAGGGGTATACCTTGGGATCTGCCCTGTTTAACATCTTTATCAGAGATGTGACAGAGGTAACAAAGTGGTTGCTCAAAGTTTGCAATGACATCAGACTGGAGGTGGGCTCGGAGAAGAACAAAGTCATACACTGGAAGACAGGGTTACCATTCAGATGGACCTAGACATGCTGGAGGAAGGGGCCACCAGGAATCTCATTAAACAAAGGACAAATAAAAAGTCAAACACCTGGGAAGGAAGAACTCCTTTATAGTGCTACAGGCTGGGGACTGACCAGCTGGAGAGCAGCTCTGTGGAAAAAGACTTGTAGGTACTGGCAGACAGCAAGCTGAATATGAGCCAGCAGTATGCTCTGGCAGCAAAGGCGGCCAACAGTATCCTGAGCTATATCAACAGGAGCATCAACAGTGTGTCAAGGGAAACCATAATCCTCCTGTACTCAGGACTCATTAGACCCCACTTACAATATCACACACAGTTTTGTATTTGCCATACAAGACAGACATCAATAAATTGGAATGAGTTCAGTGGAGGCCTACTGCAACGGTCAAGGTCAGGATCACTTGCCCTGTGAGGAGAGGCCAAGGAAACAGGTTTTGCTCAGCCTGGAGTAAAGACAGCTGCAGGCAGACCTAGCAGCAGCCTTCCCATAGAGATTTACCAAGACAGAGCCTGGCTCTTCACAGTGGTGCATGGCAAGAGGACAAAAGACAACAAGCACACATCAAAACAGGACAGGTTCAGACTGTATGTAAGGAAAGACTTTTTTTCCCCTTGAGGACAGACAGTCAAACATTGGAGCAGGCTGCACAGAAAGCTTATGCATGTGCATAACATTTCGAGATGTGACTAGATAAAGCCCTGAGCAATCTTATTTGACCTCATAACCAACCCTGTTTTGAGTAGGAGCTTGGCCTAGAGATATCTTCTAATCTGCACTGTTCTGTAATACTATAGAGTCTTTCTCCCTTATCACTAAAGAAATGCACATGAAACTACAAGTTTAAAGAATTCATCAATTCAATAAAGGCATATACAACTGAACAGAAATTACTGCACACAACATAAGCATGAAGGACCATGCAAGTCACAGAGCTCCTGCGATAGCATGCTACCATGCTGCAAATGGTTATTGAACAGGAATTGCAGAAAATTGTTCTTCCACGCCCTCAGTCAACACAGTTTAGAAATTGCCCACAAATACCTCAAGGGTCAGATGAGAGCTCTTCAAAATGAAGGTCAATGGTCACATAAGCACAAGTGTGTGTAACTGAACACATTTAGGCTGTAATTAGAAGATTTTTTTCTGAGGAATTAAATTAAATTAAAATTAAATTCTAGTAATAGAAGTAATTGGGAATAACATAGCTAAGGGCTTTTGAGAGCTAAGGAACTTTATCAAAGGGATACGTTAATCAATGTCCACAAAAATTAATGAAGTCCTTATATACAGAGGACTCAAGAGATTCCTATTTGCTAGGCTGAAGAAATATCTGGATAAAAGTCTACAGCCTATGCAATGAAAGTCAAAATTGCCTTAAAAAATTGATAGCAATGTAAATGTAAAGTAGCACCGTAAAGCAGCCTCTGATGTAAGGATCCGAGAGGAAAAAGTATATAGTAGCATTACTCCTACCTAGTGAACCCTGAACCAGAATACTTTCCCCTGATTTACAAGAGATTTTTTTTTCTAGGAAAAAACAACATGCCAAAACAAAACCAAACCAAATGTCATTACTATTCTGCATTCCACTGGCTTTGAATTGTAGCTGTTACATTACCTAGGGAAAAGCCATAAAAATTACTAATGCAATGGTTAACAGTTTACAGATTTCAGGTCAGAAATGACCCAACTGAACAGTGTGGTCTAGACAAACACTCTGGACACACATTTTCTTGAGAGATACACAGATCACCTCATGGGCACTTGTTGCCCAAGCAGAACATAATTGTACATCATAAAGAAACAGTATGACTTAATGTTGGGACCAGTGTCGTTTAACATCTTTGTTGGAGACATGGACAGTGGGATCAAGTGCACCCTCAGCAAGTTTGCCGATGACACCAAGCTGCGTGGTGTGGTGGACACGCTGGAGGGAAGGGATACCATCCAGAGGGAACCTGACAGGCTTGAGAAGTGGGCCCATGCAAACCTCATGAAATTTAACAAGGCCAAGTGCAAGGTCCTGCACGTGGGTCGAGGCAATCCCAAGCACAAATACAGGCTGGGCGGAGAATGGAGAGAGAGCAGCTCTGAGGAGAAGAACGTGGGGGTATTGGTGGATGAGAAGTTCAACGTGAGTCAGCAGTGTGCGCTTGCAGCCCAGAAAGCAAACCGTGTCCTGGGCTGCATCAAAAGAAGCATTAGCAGCAGGTCAAAGGAGGTGATTCTCCCCCTCTACTCTGCTCTCATGAGACCCCACCTGGAGTACTGTGTTCAGATGTGGGGCCCCCAACATAAAGACATGGACCTGTTGGAGAGAGTCCAGAGGAGAGCCACTAAATTGGTCAGAGGGCTGGAGCCCCTTCCCTAGGAGGACAGGCTGAAAGAGTTGGGGTTGTTCAGCCTGGAGAAGAGAAGGCTCCGAAGAGACCTAATAGCAGCCTTCCAGTACCTGAAGGGGGCCTACAGGAGAGATGGGGAGGCACTCTTTATCAGGGAGTGTAGTGAGAGGACAAGGGGTAATGGGTATAAGCTGAAAGAGAGTAGATTTGAACTAGACATTAGGAAGAAATTTTTCACTGTGAGGGTGGTGAGACACTGGAACCGGTTGCCCAGAGAAGTTGTGGATGCCCCATCCCTGGAGGTGTTCAAGGCCAAGCTGGATGAGGCTTTGAGCAACCTGGTCTAGCAGGAGGTGTCCCTGCCCATGGCAGGGGGGTTGGGACTGTCTTATGTTGAAGGTCCTTTCTAACCCAAACCATTCTATGATTCTATGATTTTGGTCAAGGGAATGCTTTCTCTACAGTAGGAGATACAAAAATCATGGGAAGAGACCAATGTTTTGGCCCGATGAGGACATAAATTCAGTTACACAGATAGGCTGGGCTTCAGCATACCACAGAATCAGGTTAGATGGGACCTTAAAGATCATCTAGTTCCAACACCCTGCCATGGGCAGGGACACCTCCTGCTAGACCAGGTTGCTCAAAGCCTCATCCAGCCTGGCCTTGAACACCTCCAGGGATGGGGCATCCACAACTTCTCCAGGAATCCTCTTCCAGTGTCTCACCATCCTCACAGTGAGTAATTTCTTCCTCATATCTAATCTAAGTCTATCCTCTTTTGGATTAACACTGTTACACCTCACCCTATCATTACACTCCCTGATCAAGAGTGCCTCCCCATCTCTCCTGCAGACCCCTTTTAAGTACTGGAAGGCTGCTATAAGATCTCTGTGGAGCCTTCTGTCAATAAGCCTAATTCTTCTCACCCCGTCCTCATAAGGGAGGCGCTCCAGCTCTCTGACCATCTTTGTGGCCCTCCTCTGGACTCACTCCAACAGGTCCATGTCTGTCATGAGCTGAGGACTCCAGAGCTGGATGCAGTACTCCAGATGGGGTCTCATGAGAGTGGAGTAGAAGGGGAGAATCACCTCCCTCAACGCTTCTTTTGATGCAGCCCAGGACACGGTTGGCTTTCTGGGCTGCAAGTACGCATTTGCCAGCTCATGCTGACCTTCTCATCCACCAATACCCCCCAAGTCCTTCTCCTGAGGGCTGCTCTCAATCCATTCTCCTCTCAGCCCGTATTTGTGCTTGGGGTTTCCCTGACCCACGTGCAGGACCTTGCACTTGGCTTTGTTGAATTTCATGATGTTTGTATTGGCCCACCTCTCAAGGCCGTCCAGGACCCTCTGGATGGCATCCCTTCCCTCCAGCGTGTCGACTGCACCACACAGGTTGGTGGTGTCAGCCGACTTGCTGAGGGTGCACTCCATCCCACTGTCCATGTCTCCAACAAAGGTGTCAAATGCTGGTCCCAATAATGAATCCTGTGGAACACCACTCATCACTGGTCTCCAATTGGACATTGAACCATTGACGACAACTCTGTAAAGATCAGTATGTTATCAGCCTTCTTTTCAGTGCAAATCTAAAACATATTCTCACACTAGCTACTATGAAGAAAGTTAACTCTCTCCCAGCTGAAACCAGGACAAGAGTCAGAGGCAAATAAAGCTAGGTTCTTCATGAGGTATAGGGACTGAATAAAGTACTGGGGTAAGTTGTTTTGAGATATAACTATTCTATACTAGAATTGTTCAGACCTTTAATATTTTGGCAAAAATGCCAGATTCCACAGCCACAGAGCACAAAGGTTCCTGGCTGACGTGCATGGTACGTTTTCACACTTACCAACTCTTGCAATTTTTTGTTTCTTTCTAAATATGCATTAGGCATCAGCTTCTTGTTTTATATTCAGTCACATTTTCAGTGTTTCATGTTCAGATATAAGAATTTATTCTTTATTTTTCCTTTTGAAAATGAGAGTTCAAAGTTAAAGCAACTGAGTAATATAGAGCAACACAGGCTGAAGTCTATTGTCATTTCTGCAGGACACCGAAACTTAGCTATAGCTCCTACTCCTGATTGATATTAGCATTACATATGTGAACTTTGACATGTACCATGCTAAATCTCAAGTTTTTATATATATTTTAATCCAACCAATTAGAGTAAAAAACACACTTAGTAACTGTCCATCAATATCTATTACTGGAAGCATTTGATTGTAGTATACCCAAAGAGACTGATGGCAAGAGCAGTGAAATGCCAGAGTAGATCATCTGTATTATCCCATCAATTAAACTGGGCTGAAATATTTTTTAATTATCAGGGTGAAAAAAACCCCAAATTTTTACATTAAAAGAATATCAATTTTGAAGAAAGCTATCATACTCATTCAAGTAGCATGCAGAACATTGACTCTGTATATGCTATTCTTGTCCCCCAGTACACAAAACAGTTTAATTTGTGGCATGTCAAAATGATAAAGCATCCCTTATTTATTGTGCTTTTTACTTTTATTATTCTTGTAAACAAACCAAGTTCATTTGCTAAATAGCCACAGAAGAATAATTAGCACAAAATAGATGGTTATTTGAGACTTAAATCTGTGCAGAGTCACGTAAGACTACAGCTGTTTTAGCAGAGGCATAGCCATTTATCTACAGGCTTAAAAATATACTTGCGGTTAAGACTACTTTGACTATAAAACAAATATAAAATATTATTTACGTTCTTTAACCTTTGCAATTTAGAAATACATGGTAGAAAATCGAAGCAAAGCATTCAAGATCCCGTGACATATTAAACTGCCTGAAAATGACCTATCTTCTGCACAATACTTACCTATGCATCCATTTTAGGACAGAAAAAGATTAGTCAAGTTGCATGAAATATTAGAAGGCACTATAATATTATTGCAAACATTTTCCTTGGAAGCAGCTGCAGAATTTTTTTCAGGTGCTCTGTTGGTATTATACACCTCATCATTTGCCTTCCCACAGTTCATATTTACTTGAACACAAGATTTATTTTTAGTATATAATAGATTCTGTTTTCATTCATACCACCATAATTTCCAAAATATAATTATGTCCATCAACAGCATGTGTTTGTATGGAAACTAACTTTTTATGGTCTCTCAATCTTGTGGGAAAAATAAGTAAACATGTAATTGCTATCTTTACTTTTTAAATTCTTTAGAATTATTCTCAAAACCCCAAAAGAAAATTGTAATTTACAGCCAGAACAGGCCAACATAAGCAATTGACATGAAATGAATACTGGGGGGGAGGGAGGGTGTGAAGAAAGTAATTATGAGTCTTTACCATTGCTCTGAATGATACCACTAATAGACAAAGCTTTTCATACGCACATCGTGCTATGAGGTCCATGCCTACATATTTGGATTACCTTAGTAGTGTAGCTGCTGCCCTCCTCCAATGTCAGAATATTTCAGAGAGTTCAGAAGCTTCTTTTGCTGTTGCTTTTGACAAATTACAAGTTAACCTTTAATTCAATTTTGAAGACCTAGTTGTGGTAACTTTTTCTGAACATAAAAGCTAAAGAAATTAATGCTGTTCTTGTGTATGTGACCTTTACTACATTATGACTGGGAAATTATTATATTTGTGGTTTTGATGGATTAAGCAAATACAGAAAATAATTTATGTACATACCCAGTTTATCATCGTGTTGGTTCCGGATATAGGAATCAATAAGCATGACTAGATGAAATCTTACTTTTCAGAACAGGTTGATGCAAATAGTTTTTATCTACTCAAAGCACTAGTTCTTCAGATCCTAAACAAGCAGAGCTTTCAAAAGAATTTATTTCAGTTGAAACTAAAATGGAAAAGAACCACAAACCACACAAAGACATGTCTTTTCAAGGAGACTCTCCAGCTGTTTGCTTAGTCTGGCTTTCCAGTTCCTCAGCACCAGTGAAGAGACCAGGATGTGGTCTTTACTGTTTTATGAAAAAAAAACAGTATTCTCAAATATATATTTCATTTGCCTACAGACAGCTGCACATAGATGTGACAGTTTCAGAATGTCCCAGCCACTACAGAGGAATGCTGCACTGTATTTCTACAGTCTTCAAATTTTCATAAGTAGGCTTTATATTTACAGTTCACTAAATCCCACTGTAGTTTTCTGAATTTTATGATTCAGTTCACAGCAAGAATGAAAGCTCAAAAGAACATAAAAGTTATTGTAATTTCAGGAATCACTTTGCTACACTGATTGTAGGGTTCTAATTTAATGCACATTTTATTTGTAAAGAAAAAATCAAAACTGTTTTTTAAAACAATGCTATGGCTGCATCACTTTATGAAGCTGAATAGCTGCTATCAGTGGTCTTAGTGATAATTCTGGAAGTAAAGCATTCAACATCCAATGTATTAGATCTACTATTTATTTATTTGCTGGCACAATTTAGCAGAACTGATCAGAATTACTCTTAGTACTTGGAAAGTGGTTTCTAACTGAAATCTAACAAACTTTATAAAATTTGTTGTGCGTCAGTTGATAGCAAAGAACTTAACATTGCACAGCTCATGTTTTAAGTTTCCAAATTTCTTTAGAATTACTTGTGAGTTGCATTACAATTCTCAAGAAGCTGCTCAGGATCCATTAGGGCAGCAAAACATTTGGTTCCTTGCTATTCTGCAAAAATTTACATGCTTGTTAAGATCTGACTGCATTTGGACAGTAATCCACATTAGGTACTGCAAATACATTCAATTAAATCATCAATATAAAACTTATTTTCATCCAAATATACCAGGTTCTATCCAAATGGAGTTTTGTATGAGCACCCAAGAGAGAAATTCAGTAGAATTAATTGTACAACTTATACCATCAATACATATCTCAGGTAAAATTCTGTCTTTACAGAACAACCTTAAAACATATGTGCTATTTCAATCTTAATTAAATGACCAGAATAACGCTTAGAAGGGATTTGCACAGTACACAGATCTTGAGTGCTTCTCAGTTAAAGAAACAGTGAAATTCCAGCTGTCATAATCACACAAGATTCAAAGATACAGCTTAGAATGAAAAGTAGTTTGACATAAGATTCTTTCAAGCATGAATGATAACTGAAAAAAATTCTAATAATATGAAGCAATAAAAGCAGAGTTTAAAGCTACAAGAAAGTCAGAACCTACTATTCACATGTGTGCATGTATACACATATTTACGTTTAAAATATTCATATGCGTCTTTCAGTACTTTTGTTTAAACTACTTTCCTGTACATTCTACAAATATTTCTATTTCTGTAATATAAATATTCCTAAAAAGGAAATATTTACCTAAAATTATTTAGAAAATGATTGTTGAAATGGATTATTTTTTTTTCTCCCCTTTGACCTTTTAGTCACAGATTATGAAAAACATAGTAGGCAAATCTGTAATTTGGCCTTCAGCAACTTTGGAAAATAAACACAGAGAACACAGTCAAAACCTATTCAGAATTTCACTGTAAAATAATTAGCTGAAAATTTTTAACGTTTCACTAATGCTATCCTAAAATCTAAATTAAAGGCCCAAACCTTTCTGCTTTTGAGAAAATATAATTTTTACTTCTACTGTACTAGAAACAATATTAGAACCAAAATCAATTCAAAATTAATAAAAATTATGATACATCAGTATTANGGGGGGGAGGGAGGGTGTGAAGAAAGTAATTATGAGTCTTTACCATTGCTCTGAATGATACCACTAATAGACAAAGCTTTTCATACGCACATCGTGCTATGAGGTCCATGCCTACATATCTGGATTACCTTAGTAGTGTAGCTGCTGCCCTCCTCCAATGTCAGAATATTTCAGAGAGTTCAGAAGCTTCTTTTGCTGTTGCTTTTGACAAATTACAAGTTAACCTTTAATTCAATTTTGAAGACCTAGTTGTGGTAACTTTTTCTGAACATAAAAGCTAAAGAAATTAATGCTGTTCTTGTGTATGTGACCTTTACTACATTATGACTGGGAAATTATTATATTTGTGGTTTTGATGGATTAAGCAAATACAGAAAATAATTTATGTACATACCCAGTTTATCATCGTGTTGGTTCCGGATATAGGAATCAATAAGCATGACTAGATGAAATCTTACTTTTCAGAACAGGTTGATGCAAATAGTTTTTATCTACTCAAAGCACTAGTTCTTCAGATCCTAAACAAGCAGAGCTTTCAAAAGAATTTATTTCAGTTGAAACTAAAATGGAAAAGAACCACAAACCACACAAAGACATGTCTTTTCAAGGAGACTCTCCAGCTGTTTGCTTAGTCTGGCTTTCCAGTTCCTCAGCACCAGTGAAGAGACCAGGATGTGGTCTTTACTGTTTTATGAAAAAAAAACAGTATTCTCAAATATATATTTCATTTGCCTACAGACAGCTGCACATAGATGTGACAGTTTCAGAATGTCCCAGCCACTACAGAGGAATGCTGCACTGTATTTCTACAGTCTTCAAATTTTCATAAGTAGGCTTTATATTTACAGTTCACTAAATCCCACTGTAGTTTTCTGAATTTTATGATTCAGTTCACAGCAAGAATGAAAGCTCAAAAGAACATAAAAGTTATTGTAATTTCAGGAATCACTTTGCTACACTGATTGTAGGGTTCTAATTTAATGCACATTTTATTTGTAAAGAAAAAATCAAAACTGTTTTTTAAAACAATGCTATGGCTGCATCACTTTATGAAGCTGAATAGCTGCTATCAGTGGTCTTAGTGATAATTCTGGAAGTAAAGCATTCAACATCCAATGTATTAGATCTACTATTTATTTATTTGCTGGCACAATTTAGCAGAACTGATCAGAATTACTCTTAGTACTTGGAAAGTGGTTTCTAACTGAAATCTAACAAACTTTATAAAATTTGTTGTGCGTCAGTTGATAGCAAAGAACTTAACATTGCACAGCTCATGTTTTAAGTTTCCAAATTTCTTTAGAATTACTTGTGAGTTGCATTACAATTCTCAAGAAGCTGCTCAGGATCCATTAGGGCAGCAAAACATTTGGTTCCTTGCTATTCTGCAAAAATTTACATGCTTGTTAAGATCTGACTGCATTTGGACAGTAATCCACATTAGGTACTGCAAATACATTCAATTAAATCATCAATATAAAACTTATTTTCATCCAAATATACCAGGTTCTATCCAAATGGAGTTTTGTATGAGCACCCAAGAGAGAAATTCAGTAGAATTAATTCTACAACTTAGACCATCAATGCACATCTCGGGTAAAATTCTGTCTTTACAGAACAACCTCGAAACTTATGTGCTATTTCAATCTTAATTAAATGACCAGAATAACGCTTAGAAGGGATTTGCACAGTACACAGATCTTGAGTGCTTCTCAGTTAAAGAAACAGTGAAATTCCAGCTGTCATAATCACACAAGATTCAAAGATACAGCTTAGAATGAAAAGTAGTTTGACATAAGATTCTTTCAAGCATGAATGATAACTGAAAAAAATTCTAATAATATGAAGCAATAAAAGCAGAGTTTAAAGCTACAAGAAAGTCAGAACCTACTATTCACATGTGTGCATGTATACACATATTTACGTTTAAAATATTCATATGCGTCTTTCAGTACTTTTGTTTAAACTACTTTCCTGTACATTCTACAAATATTTCTATTTCTGTAATATAAATATTCCTAAAAAGGAAATATTTACCTAAAATTATTTAGAAAATGATTGTTGAAATGGACGATTTTTTTTTCTCCCCTTTGACCTTTTAGTCACAGATTATGAAAAACATAGTAGGCAAATCTGTAATTTGGCCTTCAGCAACTTTGGAAAATAAACACAGAGAACACAGTCAAAACCTATTCAGAATTTCACTGTAAAATAATTAGCTGAAAATTTTTAACGTTTCACTAATGCTATCCTAAAATCTAAATTAAAGGCCCAAACCTTTCTGCTTTTGAGAAAATATAATTTTTACTTCTACTGTACTAGAAACAATATTAGAACCAAAATCAATTCAAAATTAATAAAAATTATGATACATCAGTATTATGTTAGCTAACAATGAAGGCTCAGTAAAAAGAATACAAGGCAAAGAACAGAATAGTGCACTGTGGTTTTATTGATGGCAGCAATGACAATTTGCCTCTTTCATATGTAAAAAGTATTCAGCTTCAGATAACTAAGAACTTTAAAAAAGTCTCTTGTGGTGTCAGGTCCAAATTCATTCTGCTCACATGAGCTTTCTTTGTTCCATCCTGTTGCTTTGAAAAAGCCAGAATTTCTTCTAGAAGTCTTCAGCAAGTGGGAGCTGCCAGTGAATTTCCCCCCATCCTGAGAAGGCTAACTGAAAAAAATAAAATACAATAGATAAGCATAAAAACTTGTGCAACATATGCTTTACTGTTATTTCATTGTCTTCCTCCAAAAGAACAGATACCTGCTTTTGATTACTTAGAGAGATATAAGTGTCTAAAAGAATAAATCAGAAGGTTGCACTTCAGTGCCATAAATACGATTGGTGTAATAAAATGACTGGCAATGACTTCTCACAAAAATGCAGTTTCTCTATTGGTAAAGTCTTCAATACAGATTTTACAGCAAGTGTGACAACGTGTAGATTAATTCTGTCATGAAGGAAAAGAAGATACTAATTCCAGACTTGCAGAGGCAGCTTCAACACCTAAATGAGTATGCTGAAAACTAATCCAAGAGGCAGTATAGCTTTATTTCTGCATTGCTGTACCAGTGCTAACAAGTCCTTGCTATCAAGTGATGCAACATTATACAGGTAGGTCTAAGACCTTTTGGGTCTGAGGTGATATGCCTACTGTAGGGATCGAATGCTTCATCTTCAGCAAGTGCCTTTCATACTCAACAGAAATATGGCCAGCAAACTTTACTTTCAGAGTTGTCTAAGTTGCCTTTGAAAACAAGGCACCTTGGCATGTTAAATACTACATTAATAAAATTCTACAGAATTCTACNCCCCTTGTCCTATCATTACAGTCCCTGCTAAAAAGTCTGTCCCCATCGTTCTTGTAAGGCCCCATTAAGTATTGAAAGGCTGCAATAAGGTCCCTCTGGAGCCTTCTCCAGGCTAAACAACTGCATGGATTCAAATTCCACTTTTGAAAAATAGCTCAGGATTTTAAAAACTTAAGCTTCCTCACACTTAAGACCCTATTACACTGTAGACATAGACTATAAATTTATATTTGTCAATACTAATTCCAGACTTGCAGAGGCAGCTTCAACACCTAAATGAGTATGCTGAAAACTAATCCAAGAGGCAGTATAGCTTTATTTCTGCATTGCTGTACCAGTGCTAACAAGTCCTTGCTATCAAGTGATGCAACATTATACAGGTAGGTCTAAGACCTTTTGGGTCTGAGGTGATATGCCTACTGTAGGGATCGAATGCTTCATCTTCAGCAAGTGCCTTTCATACTCAACAGAAATATGGCCAGCAAACTTTACTTTCAGAGTTGTCTAAGTTGCCTTTGAAAACAAGGCACCTTGGCATGTTAAATACTACATTAATAAAATTCTACAGAATTCTACAGAGCCAGACAGTATTGAGTTCAGCATGGACTGCAGACAATTATTTCAGGGAAGAAGCTGGTCCAACATACATGAACGAAAGAAGCTTGCTGCTGCTCTCCAGTGAAAAAGTATCAATTAAAATCTTGCTCAAATGACACGAGTCCTTACATAAAGCAAAGTTAAAAAGCTATTCACTGCCAAAGTGTTTTTATTGCCTTCCCTTTCCCCACATATATATTAAGTCTCATTCTATAGCCATGAAATCCAGAGAAACACAGATATCCAACTTCTATCATAAATATACCAATAACCCTACAAAAATTTATAAGCAATATGCCAAAGATATCTTCCATGGAGGTGATCACAAGAAGCAGTTTCTAAACTAAAAAGACACAACCATAAAACTTTCACTTAAATGATAAGGTGCTGATGTAATATCAGAAGATCTCTGTAGGTTTAGCAATTACCGTTTTGTGCCTGCTCCATATAAACAGATTACCACAATTAAATAAAGAAGGTCATACATGTGAAGTTGCTTAATATTTCTTTTCTTTTTAAAAGAAACAAGGTTTGTTCAGGACTTTTAAGTTGTCTATTTGCTTGTAAAATGGTGATTACAATAAATTATTTGTTCAAAAAATTTATCTGCAACCCAGTGCTGAAGGTTCTTATACAACCAACTATTGGCAAAGTTGTAGAAAATTCTCTCATAAGCTTCACGAAGACTGGACACTGAAGTACAGAACAATCCAAATTAACTTTTCTTCTAATCTAAATCCATAAATAAAATGTCAATATTATATATTTACCTTTTATTTCTTATTAATCAGTTTCTAGCTCTTGGGGGTTGATAAAATTGTTGAGTAGGTCGTGTGGACCGTCTTGGCTGACCATCACCTCCTCGGCGGAATTCTAGAGTTTGCTCATATGTTTCTTCTCCCTCCTCCTGCAGGTAAATAGCATTGTTTTAAACGGAAGAGTAGGTAAATGCACTATACATGACTAGGTATATGCATACATACATAAAACACACACATATAAGAATGAACTCATGCATGCACAGCAACTGCTGCTTCTGTGCTGATGACCACTTAATAAGGAGGAAATGCGTTTTTCAAACCTAGGAAAGTTAACAAACAAGATGGACAATCTCAAAACTCAATCCAGCAGCAGCAGTTATTAAAAAGCAAAATTATTTTCCAAGAGTCATACAGGCAACAAATTCAAAAAGTAAGATAACCTCAATAACCTGCCAGGGCAAGAGAAATATCAGCTATTCAGAGTTTAGCAATGTGTGTGGAACAAAATAACAGAATTAGGAAATGGAAATGCAAGGAACAGCATCTGGCAGCTGACATACTAGAAACACAGATCTGAAACAACAGATAAAAATCTGTGATTCAGTAATAATTAAAAAAAGCCTACAAGGTTAGCGGACAGCAATTTAGATATGAATTTGCTATGTGTAGCAACAACAAATATAACCTCTGAATAATGAGAGGAGAGGTAATTACATATTTGTAACACTGCATTCACTCCTAGGCATCTCAATACCAGAAAGGTATTGACAAATTACATGGAATTCAGTGGGGGGGGGGGGGAACAAAACAAAAACAAAACAAGAGAGTGGAGAATGATTTACAAAGGAAGACTAAAATAGCTACATTTAACTTTGGTCAAGAAATACTGAAAGGAAAAACATTCATCTGATGGAATATTTGAAGGTGGTACATATTAAAGACAGAGAAGAATTTTAAGAGCATTAGTATTAATAACAAAGAGAAATAAAAATTATAGGCTGGAAAAAAGTTTCTGAACATGATTATGATTATCAAATGGTGTCTCAGGGAAACAGTTATAGTTTCATTTCTTTAATATCCTAACACTACACTGTAGCAGACATCAGGTCTAGAGGAAACATGCTGTATGAAATCCACTTTCAGGAAAAATTCTCTTTCATTCACAACATAGGAACATACAAGAACACAAACCAAGAACACTGAATGATTCATTAAAGTTTGTCAACAATTCAACACCCAGTAACTGTCTTAGAGTGCAGCATGCATATAACAAAGAGGAAGTAAGTCGCACCAGTAAAGTATTTCCCTATAAGAGACAGAAGGAAAATCTATAGCCCAGGTTTCTTTCTGTTGTGAAAATTCAAATCTTACTCAAGAAACATCTCTTTCTGAATCACCTTGAATATCAATAAACATGCATTTTAAAAGTAATAGTTACAGACAACCACATTCCTCATGGTAAGGCCTCCTATTTACAGAACATGTCTGTGGTCGTAGCTGTTATTTCCCAAACAACAGATTAAGCCCTACTACAGTCTACAATAACTGTAGAAAGTAACAGTTTTCAACACAACCGAATACAGCATAATTGATTTATATCTTTCAGTTTCACTGTACCCAGAGGCTGAGAACCACGGAATTCTGCCATAAAACTTACTTTTCTCAGTGTACCTCTTTTACTGCTTGCAGCACTATTGATTACCTCATATAAAGAGGTTCAGAGACACTGGATATCCAAAACAAACAAACAAACAAACCCAGAAAAGCAGATGTCTAGCCAAAAAATACACACAGTTTGCCACACTGTTAGCCCTAGTAGAAATCCTCAACTTCGCATACAAAGTAATCTCCCATCTCTGACAATGCAAGCTGTATTAGCAACAAAATGTTAAAAGATAAGCTGGATATCTGAAGTGGTCTAAATACCTTTAGCTCTTTCAGTATATTCCAAGAAACCTGAATAGCTGAAAATAGTTCCATATTATTTGCCAGAAGACTAAAGACAGACACAATTGCAAGTTTTCTTAAAACTCTTTGCTAAAGCTTCAATCTTACATAAAAGATCGCACTCTTCAAGAATAAATTGCTGAACTTTCATGTGCTCGATTTCTCCAAAACTGGAAAACTAAATGGCATACATGCACGACTGAAAATTTAGCAATGCATACCAGTGTTTTCAAGAGACTGCAGCAAATTAGATATTAATCTTTTATTTGTAACCTTGGTAGACTTTGCTCAAAGAGAACAGATATTAAAAAGTT
>VZTO01003526.1:0-31869 GCA_013400615.1 Syrrhaptes paradoxus | reverse complement strand
GATAACTAGTCTGACTATTGAAGGCTGAGGCAAAGAAGGCATTAAGCACTTCAGCCTTTTCCTCCTCCTTGGTGACAGTGTTCCCTCCTGCATCCAACAAGGGATGGAGATTCTCCAAAGCTCTCCTTTTGTTAATGTATTTGTAAAAGCATTTTTTATTATCTTTTACCACTGCAGCCACCTTGAGTTCCAATTGGGCTTTTGACTTCCTAATATTAACTCTGTATGACCTGGCAAGACCCCCTGCACTCTTTTTGGGTTTTCTGACCCTTCTTCCAGAGATTGTAGACTTTCCTTTTTTCCCTGCAACTCAGGAAAAGCCCTTTGTTTAGCAAGGCTGGTCGTTTTCTCTGTCACTTTGTCTTTCTACAGATGGGGACACCCTGATCCTGTGCTTTTAAAACCACCCTCTTGAGCTAGTACATATTCAGGATTCCTGGATTGGAGGGGGAAACCTCTCCGGATTAACACCTTGGCCTTTAAGAAAGTCTTGGGATTCCAAAGCTTAAAAGAAGAAGAAAGGCAAAAATATCCCAGAAGTTGTACTTTCTAAAATATCCCATTTATGGTAACTGATTTAGCAGCTAGTTCTTTGAATATAATGATCGAGGTGTAAATTATTGCACGATACGAAGTAACCTGTAGCAGTAGATCTCCAAGACTGCGATCTTACCAGAGGGAATTCTCAGGACTCGCATCCTGCCAAAGGCTCAAATATACAGGAATTGCAGACATTTTATTTGTTCTTCACAGCTTGATCATTCTAATGAACTTTTCTGATGTAGAGGGGATATGTGCAAGAAGTGCAGACATCCAAGTCATGCTAATAAGTTATGACAGCGACTCTTATATGGAAGAATATCAATGTCAGTTTTGATTTAAAAGTCATATATCCATGTTTAGAGCACTTCTAGGAGCATAAAGTTCTTCATAAAAAGCAGGCCAGGCTGGATGAGGCTTTGAGCAAACTGGTCTAGCGGGAGGTGTCCCTGCTTACAGTCCCTTCCAACCCAAACCATCCTGTGGTTCTGTGATTTTATGATTTAAACTATATTAATTCACTCTTAAGGCTGGGATTTGTGGTAACGTACTGGTTTTACTTCTTTGGTTCTGTATACGTAACATATTAAAATTTCTTCCTAGAGATCATGAGCGTATATACCCTTACTTATATTAATTTTGAATCATTCTGGATCTTTATAGTGTGCTGACTTTCTAAGAATTTTGTGCATATGAAAAACCATGTTCTGAATATTTACATATAACTTCTGGAGTTCTCCATTCCTTTTTATATGAGAAGACTTTCAGCACTTGCCTAGTATTTTGTGCTATGCTATTGACTTATTTACCATTGTGGTTTTTGTTTCCTACCTAATTTGTTTAAAGCACTAAAGTACAATTTTTTTTTAAAGCCCAGTATGAAATGCACTGAAATGTAGAAATCCAAGTCATATTTGCCAGTTAAAAAGTGGTGATCATGTCTGTTTAATTTCAAATTAAAAATAAATATCAAGGAAAAATTAAAACATGAGAAGATATGACAGTTGGATAGGAGTCAGTGGAGACTGCACCTAAATGTCATGGGATTCCTTCCTCACTGAAAAACTTTGAGGTACTCTCTAGCATAGGCCAACTTAGTGTGAATCTTAGATTTTTATCTATCCTTAAGGAATAAGAAAACCAAAAAAACCATAAAAACACACAGTTAGGCAAAGCCATGCTTTGTCAATAATACATTGTTCTCTTAGAAATTATCTTTGAGGAAATGATCTTTAAATTTTACCTGTTACATGCATATGTTTGATTTAAAGTTTAAAATACGAAATCTCAGAGAACAAAAGAGGCAGAAAGTAAGTTGTACTGCTTTGTGAGTATGATCTTTATTTGCAGTAGTACTCGTAAAAGAAGCTGATCCTCAGAAGCAAATTCTTTGTTCAGTAGGTGTTTCAGTAATATTTTTTCCCTTTGTCTTTATCCTTAACTTTCAGATCTCTCATACCTTACAACTAAAAAAAATCATGAAATGATATTTAATTTCTTAATGTTCTGAATTAGTAACTGAGTTATAAGTATTGATAGAGTAAATTTGTATATAAAAATTTTAAAATATTTAGGAATACACTGGAGCATATTCGGTATGTTATAAGTTCATTTTGTATGTTCTGTAGCTTTTAAGCATTTAGATTTGAATATCCTTTTTTGTTCAAAAAATTAAGAAGAACTTACTTTCTGTTTTAATCTCTGAAATATGCACTATATATTTTTGGAGGAGTTGTTTATTCACCTTACCCTTGGAAAATGGGACAGACTTCTGAGGAGTTATATAGAAATATTGCTCAGGTGTGCAGACGTGTTTAGGATGGAAGAAGCTCAGCTGGAGCTCAAACTAGAAAAAAAATTCAAGAATAACATGGAAAACTCCTGTAGGTAAGTTAGTGCCAAGCAAAAGTTAAAGGAAAATGTGGCTGCATGGGACTGGCATCTTAGTTATGAATGGCACAGAAAAGGCAGAGAGTAGACTCTTTGCCTTGGTCTGCATAGGAAAGGTTGGCTCCCAAGTCTCTGTGCTAAGAAGTGACAACAAAGTAAACATCAAACCACTGACAATAGACAAGGACTGAGTTAAGATCCATCTGTACCAGCTGGACACATACACATGAACAGGATCTAATGGGATGCATCTGAGTTGATGCACTGCAGAGCCACCATCTATCATATTTAAAAGGTTGTTGAATACCTAAGCAACCGGATAAGGGCAAATATTGCACCAGTCTGCAAAAAGGAAAATTTGGGAAACTACGGACCAGTCAGTCTCACTTCAGTCTCTGAGGAAATTATGTAACAAGTGTTTGTGGAAGTTGTTTCCAGGTACATGAAAGACAAGAAAGTAGCTGGGAAAACCCAACTCAGATTTACCAAGGGTAAGTTGTACTTGACCAACCTGATTGTCTTCTGTGATGAAACCACTTGATCAGTGGATGAGAGAAGAGTTATGGATGCTGTTTACCTTGACTTGAAGAAGGCATTTGACATGTTACCCCCTACCATCACTGTGGACATGTTGGTAAGAAGCTGTCTGGACAGAGTCTTAAAAGTGGCTCACCTGCCAAGATCAAAGGATGATGTAATGTTAATGGCTTAAAGTCACACTGTCATCTGGTCACAAGTGGAGTTCCCTGAGGATCAATGCTGCGCTTGGTAGTACTATTCAATAATTTTGTAGATTTTCTAGTTACAGGATTGAACCCTCCCTGAGTTTGCAGATGACTTCAAAGTGGAAGGAGAGATAGGTTTGTGGGAAGGAGGAGCCACTATTCAAAGAGACTTTGATAGGCTGGGAAATTGGGACAACAAGAATTGCATGAAGTTTAACAAAGATAAACATGAAGTCCTGTGCTTGGAATGGAATAACCCTAAGTGGCAGAACAGGCTGGGAGTAACTGGCTGACATACAGCTCTGCTACAAAGGACTTGGGGATCCCGGGGGACAACAAGCTTGAAGAAGGCAAACAGTGCATCAGGAAGAGAACCATCAACAGATCAAGGCATGCACATATTCCACTCAGGACTTAACATGCCAGCAGAAAGTGATTGGAAGGTTGGAGATTGCTGAGGGGGTAGAGGTAGCTGGTTTTGCTGTGCCCTATAGATACAGAGAAAAATACTCTTAATTGCGGGGGTGCATACAGTGACGGAAGAAGAGACAGTGGGCACAAGTTACTTTAGGAGAATTCTGTCCAGATGAAATAAATAAATTCTTCATTGTGAGAAGATTAATTAATAATTAAACATGGGAATGGTTTTGCCAGAGGAGTGGTGGAAACTCTTTTGCTAGCAGTATTAAAGACTTGAAAGAACCTGGATAAACTATGTAGGGCCGCCAACCACTAGACCAGGCTGCTCAGAGCCACATCCAGCCTGGCCTTGAATGCCTCCAGGGATGGGGCATCCACGACCTCCCTGGGCAACCTGTTCCAGTGTGCCACCACCCTTTGGGTGAAAAACTTTCTCCTAATCTCTAACCTGAACCTCCCCTGTCTTAATTTAAAACCATTCACCCTTGTCCTGTCANCAGGCACACACTGCCAGCTCATATCCAGCTTCTCATCCACCAGGACCCCCAAGTCCTTCTCCGCAGGGCTGCTCTCAAGGAGATCTTCCCCCAGTTTGTATAAATACCTGGGATTGCCGCGACCCAAATGCAGCACCCGACACTTGGCCTTATTAAACCTCATTAGGTTTACACAGGCCCACTTCTCCAGCCTGTCCAGGTCCCTCTGGATGGCTTTCCTTCCTTCCAATGTAGTGGAAGTTGTGGTGGACTTTGTTTTGTACTGTGATTTGTCAAGTGTACACACAGAAAAATGGTAGCTGAAAGCAAAATAAAAATCATTAATCTACATAGTGACATCTTAATAAAGTTTAAATTATGTTTTTATTGTTTTTTAATTGATTTTTTAAGACTATTAACTTGAACTGTCTGCAGAATAATGTTCATAACTTATTACTGTCATGGATATAGTTAACAAATACTAATTCTATTTAAACAAAGTTTTGCTCACCTTAGACTTGACACTATCTCTAAATAAATATATTTGTTTCATGAGGTACTGCAGTTTCTGTTCACAGTTGTGAATTAAGTTGTCTTGAATAGATTTAAGGATGTAAAAACTTTATTTCTGGAATTATTGGAAATTTGATGAAAAAATAGTTGGTAAATCTTTCTGAATTTGAACCTGAGTTGTCTGCAGTGTTGCCCTCATATGTATATACGTACAGCTCCCTTCTGGGGTATTCGTAACCTCGTAAAAAATGATTTGGGTTCTGCTGGAGATTTCAGCTAAACTTGGATTTCTTGCAGTGGCTTCTCTAGGAGATGCACACATCTGCCTTCAAGGAAAGATATTTACATGTACCCTAATGTGTGTCTTTTTTGTAGTCCTTCTAAGTTAATGCATAATGTACGTCAAAGTTGGCCAATTGCGTCCTGTTTTAGTTCAGTATCTTAAATGTCTATTTTTCTGTGAGAAGGAGGAGGGATATTAATTCGCAGTATGCTTAATTGCTTTGTGTGGGAATAAGCGGTGGGTACATAGCAATTCTTAACTTTTTAACTTCTGAGGTAGTACATGTTTTGTACTCCTAGTTGAAGGCATAAGTTTTTCTCATAAATTCCTTATTAACCAATTTTGTTGGGTTATTAGACATTGGCGGTGGTGTCTCTGATTTGCAGTTTTCAGTGTTCCTATTTCTTGCCAACACGATACAGAGGAATTGGACAGAGTATGCAGGACAGTATCTACTGATGCTCTTGGATGTCACTTCATTTTTGAAGTTCTGATGTGCAAACAGAATTGGTTGATCTGTGTTTAGCAATATCAAAGAGCAAGCTCAAAATAACTTTGCTATGGTAAGAATTTAGTGCTGTATTTTACCTCACATGCCTGTGCGTGTGTCACTCCCTTTCCTGTTCATAGAGAAAAGGCACTTTAGGCACCTTTTGACACTTGGTAGAATAGCTTCAGTGTTTAATTTTGGTGTGCCAGATTTATAAAAGACATATTTTTTAATAAAAATATTGAGTAACGTTAAAATTTATGTATGTTGTATA
Source organism: Syrrhaptes paradoxus (assembly GCA_013400615.1). Classification (NCBI taxonomy): domain Eukaryota; kingdom Metazoa; phylum Chordata; class Aves; order Pterocliformes; family Pteroclidae; genus Syrrhaptes; species Syrrhaptes paradoxus. The sequence continues at coordinate 26,258 of VZTO01003526.1, read as the reverse complement.
AACAATTAAATTTTGTGCCTTTTTAGTTTACAGCTTTTGTGGTGTACTTTGGAAGCCTGTGTTAAAGCATAGTATAGAACAGTAATGTACAAAAACATTTCTAGGCATTTTTTGTATTTGGAAAGTAAGGCTTATACAAAGATGTTGGAACAGATTTTTCAAACACAACTCTTAGCTTTTCAACAGTATATAAATTCTGTTTCGAAAGTGTGTGAAAATACCCAAATAAGGCAAGAGACAAGGGGTCAGTGTAGTCACTGTAAAACTTCATTTCTTTTGGTGTGTTATAAGTTAGATAGCTATCCTTGTCATGTAGAAGTGTAGGTGGAAAAATGGTGAATAACAGCAATATGCCTATCTTGCTGGACTGCCCTTGGCTTTCTCAGATAAACATTTTCTTTGGCATCATTGTGAAATGCAAGTTGGGCACATGCTGCAAAAACTCTCTAGACTGACCGTGTAGAACAGTCAGCCTTGAGTGGCCAAATGTTTAAAAACATGCAAAGAGAGTTAATTGATTAAGTCAGAGTTTTTATACTTATGGGAAGTAAATTAAAAAAATAAATAACCTTTCTATGTTCTTACAGTGTTGGAGGGGTGAAATAAGAAAGTGATGGATCAAAATCAAATAGAAATTTTCATTTGGATTGACAAACCTCAGTAAAAGTGTAGGTAGTATTTAAAACATCGTGCATCTTCCTCACAGTAGTTTCAAGGGTTCATCTGCGAGTACCAGTTCATGTACTTACTGTTCAGCAGAACTCCAAAAGGCTGCTGTTTGTACTCACATTTTGCAAACAGGACTGTTCATTGGAAGTCTGCAGAAAAGTTCTCTCCTACTAATTTCCTTTGTAAATTTGGAAGTGATGCTTCTGTGAACTAAGTTGATTGAATATGAGTTTCTTCAGAAGTGGAGAGTACCTGTCAATCCTAACGTAGCTATAGGAGGAAGTGGCTGACTGTACTGTCAGTGTACTCTTTCACTGTCGCACTTCTCTTTTGTCCTGTACTAACAGCTAGTAATTTGAAAATGACATTGCATAGTATTTAAAAGGGAGTTCATGAAGGGCTGGGAGCAGAGAGGTGAGAATTGGGGAGAATGACCCCTAGAATCACAGTTAGTTTTGACTAGCTTTTGCTACTTTTTCTGTGTTTCTGGGTGGATGAGATTCTATCAGTGGGACAAAGCATGGAGAAACCAGAATGCATAATAGGGAGAAAACAATGATTCATGCTTCAGTACAAAGCAGATGGATGTGGGGACGTAATTACAGTGTACAGTCAGATCTGCAATGGTTAGTTTGCCTCAGCTCACTTGTAGCTCAGCTTACCACTTTCTTTGGGTAGAAGGGCCTAGAGAGCCCTGCGATCAGTCTGGCAGAGTCACAAACCCTGAAGTCTGTTGGGAGGGGATGTGGGGAAGCAGATAGGCCAAATGTGTCCGCAGATTTCAGCTGTGGCCCATGGGGAAGTTGAAGAGGTTGGTTCTGTGAGAGTTTTTTGTGGTTTGAAAAGCTTTGCTACTTTGTTGCTCCCAGCAGTTGAGCACATACTGTTTTCAAAGTGGTAAAATGGGGGTGAGAGGAAGGAGCTTTGATTTCAGTAGCTGAGAGAGGAGAAGTCTCTGGTTGAACCTGCACTCTCCCTCATGGTTGCCATCAGAAACTTAACCTTTCCTACTTCTGACTTGATTTCCAAAAACCATGTGAATAGTTACCTGCTGTCTGGGTTAAGGAAGTCTTTCATCAGTGGTTGAATCTTATAATAGGAACAAAAGTATTAAGTCAGTGGCAGTTCTATCTCCTGTGAACCAGAGGATGCCAAGGTGCCTTATCTGTTGGAGTGCAGCAAATAGTTTCTGCCCAAAAATCTTCTCCCTGAAAAAGCTTCAGTTACTATGCTTTGGAGGGCTGAAATAGAAAGGGTTAGGAAAAGAACTTTTTCCTTTTTCTTGAAAGTTAACCAAGTGAGAAATACTTAAAAAAGGTAATGTAATATTACAGAAGTTGCTTAATGCACTACGATCAGCTATTCTACTAGAAATTTTCTTACAGTACTCAAAATCATTAATTTTAAATTAGCAGTGACCTTTTAATCAAATCCTACAAAGTTTTTTGTTGAAAATTTAGTAGATTTCTGTAGATGTCTTCAAGGAACTGTGTATTCTAAATGAAGGAAGAAGTTTGCAGTTTGTGTATTTTTTGTTTTAAAAGGGTTGGGGTTTTTTTTGGGTTGAGTCAATTTTTTTTTCATGCATCTGAATAAAGCAAAACCTAAAAATTGCCTTAGTCTTAACTTGACAGTAAATTTTCTTAGCAGCATTTTACAGATTCAGTGCTTCTGTTTTTGAAGTTTTCTTTATATACTTTTCAAGGGTATGACCAGTGAGCAGGATTTCAGTGTGTGGAAGTTTTCAGTTAGTTTTATCATCTACCTGGACTTCTGCAAAGTGTTTGACACTGTCCTGCACAACATCCTGGTGGCCAAATTGGAAAAATACAGATTTGATGAATCGACCACCCGCTGGATAAGGAACTGGCTAGATGGTCACTCTCAGAGAGATGCAGTCAATGGCTCAATGTCCAAATGGAGACTGGTGATGAGTGGTGTTCCTCAGGGATCGTTACTGGGACCAGTGTTGTTTAACATCTTTGTCAGTGACATGGACAGTGGGATTGAGTGCACCCTCAGCAAGTTTGCTGACGATACCAAGCTGTGTGGTGCAGTCAACATGCTGGAGGGAAGGGATGCCATCCAGAGGGACCTTGACAGGCTAGAGAGGTGGGCCTGTGACAACCTCATGAACTTCAGCAAAGCCAAATGCAAGGTCCTGCACATGGGTCGAGGCAATCCCAAGCACAAATACAGGCTGGGCGGAGAATGGCTTGAGAGCAGCTCTGAGGAGAGGGACTTGGGGGTGTTGATAGATAAAAAACTGAACATGAGCTGGCAGGGTGTGCTTGCAGCCCAGAAAGCCGACCGGATCCTGGGCTGCATCAAGAGAAGTGTGGCCAGCAGGCTGAGGAAGGTGATCATTGCCCTCTTCTCTGCTCTTGTGAGGCCCCTCTTGGAGTACTGCATTCAGCTGTGAGGCCCTCAATGCAAGAAGGACGTTGAGCTGTTGGAAGGGGTCCAGAGGAGGTCCATGAAGATGATCAGAGGGTTTGAGGACCTCCCCTATGAGGACAGGCTTGAGAGAGTTGGGGTTGTTCAGCCTGGAGAAGAGAAGGCTCCAAGGAGACCTTAAGTGGCCTTCCAGTAACTGAAGGGGGCCTACAGGAAAGCTGAGGAGGGACTTTTTACAAGGGCATGCAGTGACAGGTTGAGGGGTAATAGATTTAAATTGGAAGAGGGCAGATTTAGGTTAGATGTTAGAAAGAAATTTTTTCCTGTGAGGGTGGTGAGACACAGGAACAGGTTGCCCAGGGAAGCTGTGGATGCCCCATCCCTCAAAGTGTTCCAGGCCAGGCTGGATCCTTTGAGCAATCTGGGCTAGTGGAGGGTGTCCCTGCCCATGGCAGGGGGGTTGGAACTTGGTGATCTCTAAGATCCTTTCCAACCCGAACCATTTTATGCTTCTAGATTACATAGCCATAAAGTTTTCTTGTTCGTAAAGCACACAGTTGCTTGTTGTTCCTATATAGGCAATGATTTGGACAGAGTTGTAGAAGCTAGAGCCAGACATTAGCTGATATCAGATAAAGCATATTTTTTTCATTTGCGTGCTTGCTGATATAACTTTTAAAGCAGGTTTTGTCGTCAAATTTTATGAAGCTCCTTTTAGTTGCAGAACCTTATGCATAAATGTGTTTGTGAAAGTTGCTTGCAGTTTTGTATGATTTAGAGTGCTATCAAGATTTATGGATGCAAATTTTGTTTGCTTTTTGGGTTCCTTGCAAGATTTCTTTATGCATTGATTGCGAATTACTAAGGTAGCAATTGCAATTTTGCTGCAGTGTAAACTTGACCACAGTAATTCCAGTTTTATAAAGCCTGCTCAATGGGCCTGTCATACTGTCTTCAGTTGGGGCATATCGTAGAAGGTTGTTTGAAAGCTTTTAGCAAGGTGTCTGATAGTGTATATTAAACTTTGCATTGTTTAGTGGGAGACGTAAATACAGTCAGGACTTATGTTTCATTGTTTTCATGTTGACATACATAGAGGAGAACAAAAGTCTTAGTGAAATGAGGAGCTTTACTAGATGGAAGTAGAAGGGGAGATGTAAAGCTGCTTTATTGGGCATGTTACCTTAAAACAGCAGCTGAGTGTCTGTCAGAAAACGTCAGATTGAGTTACTGATTTTCACTGAGCTAGACTAGAGTTGTAATTTCAGCTACATTGTGGACAAAAAGATATCTAAAGCTATGTTTGATGAAGAGGGTCAAGAGAGTCTAGCATGAGTTAAATCCAGAAAAGTAAAAGGGAGAACCTATGACTGCTTAATTTAAAATTCAGAGTTACAATCTTCAGTTAATCAGAGTCTGATGCATTTTCCTAAATGGATAGTATTTTTATTCTCAGGGTAGAGAAACATAAAACTCTTTCTTGCATTGGTTGTATGCTTTGTTTAGCCTTTTCAAACATGTGCTAAGAGACTAACTTAATAGATTCATTTTTATCAAATCAAAAAAAATATGCACTGAGTTGCAGAAGGAGTGTTGCACTTCTTTGTAGAATAAATGTGTATATGCAGATTTTGTCTTTTTCATGTATTCTTCCTCAGGAAGAAAGATGGACTTCCTGTCTTACTCTGTATTTAGCTATTATTACTGTTTCCCTTTTTCTTTATGCATTAATGGGAGAAAATGTTGAGTTTGCCTGTTGGTGAATTTTTAAAAACACATTTCTGTAACCATCTCTAATTACACTGTGCTTTTTAAACAGAATTATTTTCATATATTCATGAAGAAATAGATTAAAAATTTCAAGTTTTTTTGGAAGAGCCAAAACAATGGTATGTAACTTACTCAAAACCAGATTTTAGTAAATTTAATTGAAAATTGGTACTAGGTCCACTGTAGAATTTTTTATTTAGATTATAAATGTAATCTGTTCATGTAAAAACATGCAACCTAGGTATTTTGTTATCTACCAATCAAAGAATAACAAGAGCTCAATATGAAAAATACATACTTATCAGACTTTGTGACACAGTTGGGAAAATCAAAGTATATATCATAAATTCTCATATATTTTAATATGAGAAGAAGAAACACTACTGGGAAGAATCTGGTGGTGGGTAATTTTTTGTTTGTTTGTTTTGGGGGTGGTTTTTTTTTTGATTTTTGTGTTTCCTTGATAAAGAGTCCATATTTTCCTTGAAATCTGTGGGAAATGTATGTGGCCAATTTGCACTGTCATTGTCTCAAGGTAGACTTGAACTTTTTTGGAATACAAGAATACTTTACTTTTGAAAACATGTTTACAGTACTGTATACAGTTTCCTAACATGTATGTGAAATGTCACTTACAGGTGCTGACCTTAAAGAAAGAGCAAAAATGCACTCAAGTGAAGTTAGTTCTTTTGTCTCAAAAGCAAGAGCAACTATTAATGAAATGGGTATGTAACCTCTCCCTTGAACAATATTATTTTTACTGTAACCTGATAAGTGTTAGATCAGAGGAATGACATAAACATGCTTGGTTAATTCTTGACAAGTAGTAGGATATCGACAACTATTCATATTGATAAATACAAATCATGTTGCTTTACTATTGAAGTTGGACTTTTTTTTAGAATTAAAGAGTTGGGGTTGTTTAGCCTGGAGAAAAGAAGGCTTTGAGGAGACTTAAATAGCAGCCTACCAGTACCTGAAGGAGGCCTACAGGAGAGATGGGGAGGCACTCTTTGTCAGGGAGTGTAGTGAGAGGACAAGGGGTAACGGGTCTAAGCTGGAAGAGGGTAGATTTAGACTAGACATTAGGAAGAAATTTTTCACTGTGAGGGTGGTGAGACACTGGAACAGGTTGCCTGGGAAAGTTGTGGATGCCCCATCCCTGGAGGTGTTCAAGGCCAGGCTGGATGAGGCTTTGAGCAACCTGGTCTAGTGGAGGGTGTCCCTGCCCATGGCAGGGGGGTTGGAACTTGATGATATTTAAGGTCCTTTCCAACCCAAACCATTCTAGGATTCTATGATTCTATAATGCTAGAAAAAGCTAAATCTGAATGGAAATAGAGGTGATTTACCCGGCTGTTTCCGTAAAGAATGGATTGTTCTGTGGCGCCGAGGTTTACTTTTGCATTCTTGTAGTTGGTATGATTAATACAGTCTTAAATACATTTTAGAAACATGGTAAACATCAACTGTTGATAGAAAGTTAGCTACTCCGGCCTTCTAAAATTTTGTTTACTATGCACTTGTTCTGGTGTAGCAAAACCTGTTAATAGTTCAAGATTTTAATTGACTTGTACCAGTTTTTAAGAATAGCAATTTAACTGTAAATTTTACATTATGAATTCACCATCAAATCATTATGTTTCTGCATCTCTGCTGATCAGTTTTAATTTAATTGTTTTTTCAATAGGGCATTGCCAGCATGTTCTGTCATAGAGAGAAGTCAAGTGTTCCAAGTTTGAAGCAATTAATTTTATAAATTTGATTTATATACGCAGCATATTTTGCCACTTGAAATTTTGGCACTAAACTCTGAGGAATATATCGTTTCTCAGAGGATGTTTTTAGACACATTTCCTTAATATTGGGTCAGATCTTCCTTTAGCAGAATATGATGTATGTAACCAATATATTTTGCAGGTAGTTGACAGACTGCTGAAGACTGGGTCTTTGATTAGGTATTCCATGGAGATACTTGTGTCCTTGAATTAATGTCTTGTCTTTGAAGTGAAGCAGATCCTCAACATTCTTTAAATATAGTCAATAAAATATCTAGAAGTAACAGATCATTAATTTCCTGCAGCTGATACTGTATCTCGTGCTGGCATTTGCCCTTTTTTTGGAGGGCTGACCAAGAGGCAACAGGTTGTTCCATTTAGTTACTTTGTAATATTTTTGGGAGTCTTCCCTTGCTCTAGATAATAATTTTTCAGTCTTTCTTGGACTCAAGTTGCTGAAAGTACTCTCTGAGCTGCTATTAACATAAAAATTTAAATTAAATAGTGGCAATTGGTTAGAAGATTTTCCTACGATCAGGAAATGTTTAGGGTATGGGTTTTCTTTAAATTTGGTTAATTTTTCAAGTGAGAAAATTCCTAAAGTCTTTCAGAAGTATTTGTATTTGGCATTCTGCACTGAATTACTGGAAAATATACACAGTGATTTGATGCTTTGTTTTGCTTCAGAGTTGAAAAGACTTTAAGGCAAATGTTTGATTATTTTCAGCTTCATTAAGGTTCCTGTGAGAGTGTTTAGCGACTAAATATATAAGCAAATTTTCAATGATATCTAAAAGGTTTACAGTGGATCTTTATGTTAACAGTGAACTACTTGAAGTTTAGGAAAACAGTATGAGTGCTTTCATTCATTGATCTTTAGTCTCTTTCTCAAGAAAGAAGCATGAAATTGTAAGTGGAATTAATATTTGAGAATAGAGGTCACTGAAGTACCTAGATAGAAGGGTTTGTGATGGGGTGTAGTAACAGCAATTAGACATGCTGAAGGTTGGAATACAGAAATAATTTGAACATTGCCCTTGCCCAAAATTGTAACAGAACTTCTGCTTAGGTTGGATGAGTGTTTCTCTTCCCTTTCCCTTCTTCCCATTTTTCTTCCCCTTTTCCCTGCCTCCTCCTCTCAGTTCTTACTCCCTCCTTCCCCCGATTTTGCCATTTTTGCTTTAAAAAACTAAACAAAACAGTCACTACAAGTTTCTTTAATGGTTACATGATATTTGGCCATCTCCCATTTAATTTCTTAAAGGCTTTTTTCAGGATTAGAGAAGAATACTGAGATATGATTTCTAATGTTATTGGTCAATTTTTATATCATATATGTTTGGACATGCATACTTTGTAAGTAGTTTATATTTTTCAGTTACATAAAGTATTCCCACTGTATACGTACTTTTGAGGCATTGTTTTTTAACATGTGATGACAACAGCAGATGTATTTATAGGATGGATCTGACATTTTCTGAAGTGTCTTTGCAGCAATTTAAAATGTGGTTCCCTACATCAGGAACTGGTAGAGAATATAATAAACTGGATTTTACAAATGAGATTAGATTAGATGGGTACAGAAGGCATCGTGTTCTGTGATACCCTTGTGAACAGAAGTGAACATTAATTTTGTAGCAAGTCAGAAGTTCTCAGTTCTTTTTTCCTTCTGAAGAAGTGATCTGGCATTACAGAACATGACTTTTGTAGAACTAATTGGACATTGTATTTGCATTTGATTACTGCATTGAATCTGTATATTGAAAATAATAATGATTTTTTTCCTGCTCAGCAACAGAATGTTATGAGGTGGTTAAAGAAGGGAAACAATTTTCAAATTATTATTTGCCACTGCAGAATACTATATAGCCAGGGAACAATATTTCCAATCTCCCACTTTGTGCTTTTCTATACAAGTTTAATGCTGTAATCTCATTTAAAATGTGTTCTACTTTTTGCTTTTCAGAAGTAGGTCATGTTTTGATGATTGCGTTGGTGTTCAGATGTGTGACCTAGTAAGGAGATGCTTCTTTTTAACAGTATTGTCAGAAAGACCATTACAGCAACTGTGTAGACAAAATACACAACAGGTTAGTTACATCTTGAGCAACTGGATAAACTTAGCTTTTTAGAATTGAAAGGCTTTGTCTTTCTTTAGTTCATGTCAATTTCATTACATTTAAAATCCTTATGCTAGTGGTTTAGTAACAAGCTGTAGTACCATTTTGGAATGCAGCTACAGAAGAGAATTTTCTGGAAATTAAAAGCATACCACACTTGTTTTTGTGGGATTAATTTATAGCTTCTTGATAGATTTGGGTGAAGTATTAAGATTGCAGTAAATATCACTTGGTATAAAAATAAGCACTTAAAAAAGAGCTGAAAAATTGTACTGAACCATTAGCTACAGTTCTTAGAGTTGCTGTTCTTAAGTTGATAAAAATACCAACACAGCCTCAATTTTTAACAGTTGTTGGTTTTGCTAAAATTATACTAGAATTATGGGGAGTTTTCTTGTTGTTGTTGGGGTTTTTCTGATAGCAGGAATTATAAAACTACTTGTCCATCACTATATTTTGCTTAAGGGTTCTTGTTACTGATGTAAAGGTTGGCTTTACCTTCAAAAAAACTAGGAGACAGAAGCATTAATAGATCTCGTGCAACAATGCACAATGAAATAGGCCCAACTAGATGAAATAAAATGTTGCTGAGACCCAGAAACCTTTTTTTTTTTTTTTGTTGTTTTGATGCTTTGAGGNGGAGAAGGGGGGGAGGGGGGGAAGCTGCCATTGTAGGTCAGATCTTCAACATGTATTTTGTGGTACGACTCCTGCTAAGGCTGTGTTGTTCTTTGTACTGGCCGTGGGATCTGGGCTGTGATATTAGCATTGTATATATGTTACTGGGTGAGATTTCAGTTGCAAATGAGGCTGAATGCAATAACTACGCTTCTCCAGAAAAATGCTTTGTTTGACAGAAAGTAAAAGTGAAGCTGCAGAAAGAATTTGAACTTACTTGTGATTAGTCAGAGGGATGTTTGGCCTCAATCTCTGATAAGTAAAGAACACCATTGATCAACAGAACACTTCCAAAAAACATAAGTGCAAGTACCTAAATCCTGCGCATGGGAGAAAAAAAATTGGAGACTGACTTTCTTGGTTACTTTATAAAATCAAAGTTAAAAGTGTGGTCAGGCTTGATTTTTATGTCACATTTGGAGGCAAAACACCTTGCCTGTGGCATGATGAAACCTAGATTTGAACTAAGCTAAGAAAGGAATTTTTAGTAAAATATTAATGTTACTTGTTTTCTGTTGGACATGTTCCATTTTAACAAATCTTATAGTGCTTTAAGACATCAGATTAGTTTAAATGCATAGGTTGTGACATAACTTTAATAAGTAGTGCTATTTAATACATTTCTTTAGACATAATTTTCACAGATGTGGTTAGTTTTGGCATAGTTCAATTTGAATGAGATCATCCTGAATGAAAACCTTGTGATCAATTACTTGTATTTTTTTTATTGTGTGCTTTTTCTTTTATTCGAAGCAGATACAAATCTATATTTACAGATATATTTTTTTTCCTCATTAGCAATTTTCTGTCATTCTGGCTTCTCTCAGTCATCATCAAACTTTTAACTTACATAAAAGAGTGCTCTTGCTCTTGTTCATCCTTCAGGAGAACAGTTTCTTCTCCAAAAAGTTCCTTTTTTGACTATTGAAGATTGTGCATCCTTGAAACATTATATGCTACAGTTTGGTTTTGGATGCAAGCTGTCAAAACTTGATCTCAGAGGTTCCAAGAATGGGATCAGAATTATATGTTTTACCTTCCCGTTGTAAGGTCTCAAAAATAGGCAAGAGTGATCACTGAAGAGATTAGTACAATAGGCAGGCATCATGGTCTCGCTACGTTGCTGACAATGTGGAAGGGAGATTTTGTCACACTACTGCTGTGCTATGTTGTTGCATGTTCCATTAAGTGTAGAGCATAGCTAACACAGCCCGAGACTGCTAACGGTCTGAACATGTTGCTGAGCTGTTGGTTGTTTTCCAGTAGTAGATTTACTGCTTGTCTTAACATAGAATTAATTTAAGATACCCTTTGACTAAGTATTGTCTGTTTCCTAAATAGACTGTCCTTGCAGAGCTGAAATTATGGTTTTTGTCAAATTACATTGGATTGTTTTTAATTAAAACACACAACACTAAACTCTGTACCATTATAGAGGCAATGAAGGCAGTGTTAAACTTCTCTACCAAGTTGTTTATTAGCTATTTATATGACAGCATTGCTTCCACAACTGCTAATACACTTTTTCCCCTTAATAAAAACTTTCTAAAAACTTTTAAAAAAGATGCAAAAACAGCAGGCCTGAATATTAGGATAAGCAGTTTGTTTTTCCTTAGAGATCTGAAGTTTAGGGAAGGAGGTGGCTTCGCATCGCTGATTCATTGTTTTGATCCCTGGAACTGCTGTACAGCCTTGACAGAAATTAACACAGCCTTAACCGTAGTTTACTTCTTCCAGTAGTAGTTCCAAATGCTGTGCTGTGAGGAAAGAGACTGTGCCCTGGACATGACTCTTTAATTTTCTTACTGTAAAAAGTAACTGTACCAAAAGAAGGGTGCTACTTGCTCAAATGGTTTATTGAGATCATGAATTTGCACATGAACAGTTAACACTTGCCTCTAGTATGACTTGCTGTCCAAGGCTTCTGCTCTTTCTCTAGGGAGCCACGTTGTGTATGTTTGATGTGTTGGGAAACTCTACCCTCTCCTTGCTCTGTTCAGATTTGAAACTGCATGTTTCAGTACCTGAATGAGAAGTAATAGTTTGGTAGCTCATTTTGTTTGCCTGTCTCAGTCTCTGGCTCTGTACCAATTGGTATTCAAAGGGCATTGACTCCCGGAGTGGTACTGAAAGTGTTATGCTGCTCTTCTATGTAAGAAATCCCAAGCCCATTGCTTGGCTCCAGCATTAGGTTTTGACTCCAGAAAAACATGTTCAAGTCTTGTATCAAATGTGGCTTTTGCCTAGGTATGAGCTGCTTTGATGATATTGCCAAGCTAGTTTATAAAAAAATATGCTTACTGTGAAACATTAGGGAGTGTTTCCTCTGCAGTGTTCAGGGAATGAGCTGACTGAAACTACTACTTAATATATTAGCTAATTTAGAAATAAAGAGATTTTAGCACCAGAATGGGGAATGTAGTTATACGGAATACTGCTGAAAATATATACAGGAGAAAAATCCTAGAAATGTTCATCCAAAATGGTCACACTCTGAGACTTTCTTTGTATTGTACCAAACAAGAATGCTACTGGTACTAGAGGATATCTTGTCTTCATACTGTATATCAAAGAAGTAGGCAATACAAAAGTGAAAAACTTGTCCCATTGGATTATCTTAACTATTAGAGGTTATAGTTATGCTGTTTTTTGAATTTTATTTTCTGTGCACTCTAAGAAAGAAAAAAACTTACATAGAAGCAGAGTGTAAAAATCTAACCCAAATCATTTATCCTTGGCATTATCCTTTTGTTTCATAAATTCAGTGCTTGAATATGTGCTCTACTACTGTGTGAATAATAAGTTCGTAAATGTGCTTAGCAAGGATGAGAAATAGAAATAATTTTCATTTTTCTTATATCCAAAGCTTTTCTACATTTGCACAGAAAGTAGATTCTGTCATCTAGGGTTTACTTCATTATTGTTTTACTGAGGGCAGAATAAGACTACGAGAAGAAACATGAATAAGTATGAAGAAACTGAGGAATCAGTTTATCAGACTGAAGTGTGTCACAGAAGATGGATGAAATATCCAAAATATTCTATATATAGTACAAAAAGTACTATATAGTACTATTTTTATATAGTACAAAAAGAGAATCATGGGAGAGTGAGCTACAGAAGACTACCTAAAGACTTTGATTAAAGCACCTCATTCATTTCCATTAGTTTCCCAGTTTATGCTCCTATTATCAAGCATATAAAACACACTGTCGCTGTTACCTGTAAATAATAGAGTACCAAGCAGAAAATTATAAAATTAAGAACATAATATTCCTACAGTAAGTATTTTTTTGTCAATTAAAAAATATTTTTCTAGGTCATTTATAAGAGTGAGTGATCACTGGAAGAAACTGGGAAATTAATGGGATTGAGGGAGATGCCCTAAGAAAAACCTTCAACTACTGTCATAGTAAAGGGAAGATAAACTTTACTAATATTTTTTGCTTAATAATCAGCTGTAAGCTATATGCAGTAACTATTTTCATTACATCAAAATTTCTTTACAAGTAATATTTTTTTTTAAATGTAGCTCTTTCTTGCTATCAACTGTCTGCCTGAACGTTGAAGGTATTAAAGCAAAGATGATAATGTTCAAATAAATCTATCAACAGTAGCAGTCTATTAAGCTTCCTATCTGATGCACAGGAATTAGAGGGGAGCTAAAAGCCTTCCACAGTTGTAAACAGCAGATGTATGGAAAAGAACTGTGTATCTCCAAATGCACATGTAGACTGTTCAGACTTAAAAGTGTAGCCATGTTTTTCCACATGTTTTTGGAGATAATTTAAAAACATATGTAAATGTATAAGTTACTTTAGCCACTCTTTCATTCTCTTTGCAATTATGACAGGTAAAGCTTTATAGCATTTCGTTACTTGCCTTGCACAAAAATGATTTGACCAATCTTCTTTGCTGTCATAGAATCATAGAATGGTTTGCGTTGGAAGGGACCTTAANGGAGCCTTCTCTTCTCCAGGCTGAACAACCCCAACTCTTTCAGCCTGTCCTCATAGGGGAGGTGCTCAAGCCCTCTGACCATCTTCGTGGCCCTCCTCTGAACTCACTCCAACAGGTCCTTCTTATGTTGGAAGCCCCAGAGTTTCAAGTTCATATAGTGAGGTTTGACACTCTCTTTTAGGCACTTTAATATGTTGCTACATACATTGGTTGGTTTTCATAGTGTTATGGCATGGATGAAAACGCTTGTTGAAGTGTTTGGTTTCTTTTAGCTTTTTTCCTATAGAAAAGCCTTTTTTTTGATGGCTGTGTTTGCAATTGAAAATACTAACGAATTGTTGTAGTCATTGACTTGATAACGGATTTTGCAAGGCAAGGGAAATGCCTGCAACATAACTGATTGTGCTTTCTAAGTACAAAGCTCATATGCTATCCTAATGTTATTATTGTTCTTTAGGAAGGGTCCCAAAAGATGAAATCAAGATACAGTATTATATTGCAATTTTTATTTTTCATTTTTATTTTTCTGAGTTTCTATGACATAAATTAACTTCTGTGAAAGTATAATTTTGTGAGTAAAGTGTTCCTAATATAAAGAATATTTTAGTTAGTGTAATTGCCCAGGGACTGCTTCTACTTGCCACTCAAGGTGAATAGTTTGTTCCCTTTTATTTTTTGAAGGGAAAAATCTTTATTTTGTGCTCAAGAGCAACATCACCAAGAGAGATCAAAAATCTGGTTAGTGAACAGGTGAAAGAGAAGGCTATTCTGAGTTACAAAATATGAGTATTTAGGTATAAACTTAATTATTTTAAAACAACAACAAAAAACCCATTCACAGTTATTATAGAAAGATGTAAAGGACTATTCATGTGGTTTTATAGAAAACTGCAGCTGCCTGTCAAGGCCCTGATGAGGCAAGGTCTTGTGATGTTTCAAGGCATTTTGATTGTAGACTCCTAGTTCTATTCCTTGCTGATAAGAAGTGAAGAATGCACTGAAGGCTTAACTCCCCTCACTAACAAAGGACTTAATCTTACTCTTACAACGAAGCAGCAGATGTTTGCTGAACAAGGTTGCTGGCTCCAGCTTGAAGGTGCCAACAAAACCAAAGTTAATCTAATACAGGGCCTGCATGACCACCAACTCAACTGGTTGAAAGGCTTAATGCTACCCTTTCCCCTTTGGCACATACAAGATGCAGAAAGGTGGTTCTTCCCATGATAATTAAAGAGACACTCCACTTCCTGTGCTAGTTGGGGAGACACCTCCATTGCTTCGTATGCTAATTGAAGAAAGTTAGGTAGAGACCTGAGAACTTCTGTGTATAAAAAGTGAACAAACAAAGAGAAGATGCACTTGTGACCATCACCTGAGGACTCCTGAGGTGCTGACAGACTGATTGAGCAACCCCCACCCCAAGATTATAATACTCATCTTCAAGGATCCAAAGACTGGTGGAAACTTTTCTCTCTCTCCTCTCCTTTTCCTTTCTCTTTTCTCTTCAAGCATCTCTCGATCTCTCTCTCTCTGGCACATATGGTAACACCTTATAAGTTTTATGCCAGCTCCTTTTGTCGTTGTTTAGAAAGTTTTCCGTAGACTGTTCGTTTTAGTACTGAAAAGTGATTGCAAGTTTTGTGAGCGGTTGCAGGTTAAGTGATTGCAAGTTTTATAAGTGGTTGCGGGTTTCTTAGTATTGTTGGTAGGTACGCTGTTGTATCCCATTGCTGTAAGTTTTGATGTTGTTGGCCAGTGGTAGTGTTGTCATGAGTTGTCTTTACCAAGTCATTTGTTTTTTTTAATAATTCTATTACATTTTCACTTTTTACATTGTGTGTTTACCTTTTTCCCCTAAAAAATTTTATGCATTAAAGTTCTAAGCCAGTATTCAATTGTTTGGTGTCATCTCACTGTAATTTGCCCCAAGGGAATACACAGAACCTCTGCGAACCCCACTCATCCCACCCAGCGTGGTTTTATGAGCTGGGCCGCGATGCAAGCTAGCATGTAGTTTTAAATAATCACTAATGCTGGTTTAAAATTCCTGTTTACATCTCTGACCTTTGGAATACTCTTTCCTAACTTGTAACTAGAAAATTTGCAGAATTTGAGTTAATGAAGAAACTCTGTAAAGTAACAGATCTCAAACCTTTCTTTCAACATTGCTGGTGTAGGAATAAGCACATAGACTTAAAGTATTATGTAGTTTTAAGCTATTGTTAGTTTAAATATTCATAAATAAGGTGTAAATAAGTACATTGTTTTCTAATAATAAATGAAAACCTTATAATTCTTTATTTGACATTTTCACTCTATGATATGACCTCTGTTTCTTCCCTCTTGCTTTCCTAATGGCTGACCTATCAATTATGGAATCTACAAATACATGTTTCATTGTGTTTAGACATTTTTGGGGCATATGACCCTTCTTTTTATTAATTTGAATGTTACTGCTTTTAAACAAATGTACTACTAAACAGAGAGAGCTTTCTTATCTGCAAGTTAAAATTTGTCCTTGAGAAGGTGATGGACCATCTAATCCTGGAAACTGCTTTTGGGCACATGGAAGACAAGGAAGTCATCAGCTGTATTCAGCATAGATTCACAAAAGTGAAATCATGCTTGACCAGCCTTATAACCTATGATGAAATGACTAATTTGGTAGATAAGCGAAGAGCAGTGGATATTGTCTACCTTGTCTTCAGTAAGGTTTTTGATACTGTCTCATAGAGTGACACACTCTCGTAGAGTAACTGATGAGTATGGACTAGATGAGCAGACAGTGAAGTGTATTGAAAACTGGCTAAATGGATGGGTCCATCAGCTTGAAGTCTGCTTGGAGTCCAGTAGCCAGCTGTGTGTACCCCCAGGGCCAATACTGGCTTCAGTCCTATTCAGCATCATTAATGATCTGGATGATGACACAGAATGTACCCTCAGCAAGTTTGTTGATGACATAAAAGCAGAAGGAGTAGCCGAGGGACCTCAGCAAGCTGGAGAAATAGGCTGTCAGGAGACTCATTAAGTTCAACAAAGGAAAGTGCAGAGACCTGCACCTAGGGAGAGATGACCCTGTGCACCAGTAAATGCTGGGGGCTAATGATCTGGAAAGCAGCTTTACAGAAAAGGCCCTGTGGGTTCTGGTGGACACCAAGTTGAACATGAGATGGTACTGTGCCCCTGTGGCAAAGAATGCTGATGGTATCCTGGTCTGCATTAGGAGGAGTGTTGCCAGTAGGTAGAGCAAGGTGATCTTTCCCCTCTGCTCAGCACTGGTGAGGCCACTGCTGGAGTGCTGTGCCTAGTTCTGGGTTCCCCAGTATAAGAGAGAGATGGAGCTTCTGAAAAAAGAGTCCAGCAAAGGGCCACGAAGATGATGAATGCACTGGGGCATTTCTCCTATGAGGAAAGGCTGAGCAAACTCGAACTGTTCAGCCAGGAGAGCAGAAGTCTCATGAGATGATCTTGTCTGTATATATAAATACCTAAAGGTGAAAGTGTTGAGAAGATGAAGGTAGGCTATCTTCAGTGGTGCCCAGTGACAGGACCAGAGGCAATGAGCGCAAACTGGAACATGGGAGGTTCCTTCTGAACGTTGGGAAACACTTATTTACTGTGACGGTGACTGAGCATTGGCATAGGTTACCCAAGGAATCTCCCTCCTTGAAGATTTTCAAAAGCCTCTGGACATGAGCTTGAGCAGCCTGCTCCAGCTGGTGTTGCTTGAGCAGGGACGTTGGACAGTGACCTCCAGGGCTCTCTTCCTACCTTGACCATTCCATGATTATAAGATTTCTTATGTGCTGCAGGCATATGCAGGCAAATATTTGCCACACTTTCCTAGTCTGCTAGAGTTAGATAATGAATTGTGGAACTTTTTTTATATCACTCAATTTATAGCATACTTTCCTCCAGTAATCCATGTAATATTCACACTATGCAGGATATTTTTGGACAATTGATCCTTCTTTCTTTATGTTTTATGAAATCCATTATTCAAAAGCAAAAATGAGCTGCTAGAAATGCCCTCTGAAGTTGCTTGTCCTAGTAAGCTGTGCACTAATCAGCATTATTTATCAAATGATCAGAAATTTGGAATAAATAAATAAAATGGAATAACTAGCTTGGACAATTTCTTAATTTCTCCAATCGGTGGGAAGTCACTTGTGCTGTCATGTAAATTTGAATTCTCTTGCTGCTTCTGTCTTAGTTGGAGACTCACAGTTTTTGAGGGAAGTGGAGTACTCTCACTACTTTNCCCAGGGAGGTTGCAGATGCCCCATCCCTGGAGGTGTTCAAGGCCAGGCTGGATGAGGCTTTGAGCAACCTGGTGTAGTGGAGGGTGTCCCTGCCCATGGCAGGGGGGTTGGAACTTGATGATCTTTAAGGTCCTTTCCAACCCAAACCATTCTATGATTCTATGATACTTTCTTTTCAGTCAGTACTGGAAAGCAACGCAAAATTACTTGCATGTATAAATTGTTGCTGTTTTGTCTTTGCTGTATTTATTTATTAATTCTTCATGCTTCTTCCTTCATTCTTCCTCAGTATCTGCAGGAACTATATCTTTCCTGGTTGATCAGAGCATTTAATTGTCTGTCAATAGTGAGAAAGTGAGGTTGTGCAGGAGTTAAAAAAGGCTGCCTGATAGTTACTAAGAAAGTATCAGGTGTAATTCAGTTGTCCCTCAGATATTACCTTGCATATCTGTAACTTTATAAGAACTTTTAAAATGAATTAGTCAGAGGACTAAATAGTCACATATGATTCAGGTCAGTAGAATACAGGCAACTTCTGCTATATATTTGGGGAATGTCAGTGTCCACAATATATGAATCAGCTGTGTGGGCTTTGTGACACACATCTTAGAAACTATTTAGTGGTTGAGTCCTCCAGACGTGGTGCCTGTATGCATATGCTGGTCTTTCATTTATCATAGAATCATCTCTAAGCAGAAAGGAAATCCCTTGTTAGTCACCAGCTGTGAACATCATGTGGAAAGTCACCTAAATATAAAATAACAATTGCTTGCTTCCAAACAGTTCTGATTCTTTGAGATTGCTTCCCACACATTACATGTGTTTTTTATGAGCTTAAATGCAGTCCTCCTCCTGTGACATTCTGTACTGGTGACAAAACTGTGGGAGAGTTTAGCTTACTCTACTCTTTATGTCTTTCAGTAATGGAGAGTCACAGGAAAGCAGGAAGCATGTCAAGACTACAACATGCTGCTGGTCAGCCTAATCTAAAACTACATGTAATATATATATTTGCCAGGAGTACATTCCTGAAGTTGAGCTGAAGATCCACAGTTACTACAGAGTAGGAAACAGGCACAATTCTTTATATTGCTATATATCATGTTTTCTAACTTTTGTTTGAGCTTTTTATGGGTTTATCGAACTTAACTAGCTGTATTATGTTATTATGTTTAGTTTCTCTCGTTGAAGCTTTTTGCATGCCATTAATTTCTTAATTTTTCAGTTTACCTGTTGGTCACCCCACCTGTACCATGTCTTGAATGGCAAATAAATACCTTTTTATATATGTTGTATCACCTTCTATCCTAACCAATTATTCCTCAAATAATTTAATACATAAAAATAATTTTGATCTGCTTGTTCATGTTTGTTTCCTCTTCAACTAGTCTAAGCTCTGTTTCTAATCCTGTGATCTCGATATAGAAGTGCATTTTTGTCTTATATCTGGCTCTGTTGCTGCCTTTTTCTTTACTGTGCTCAGGACGTTCCTTTGCTGTAGTATCTTTAAGCATTGATGTTATTATGATGTTATCATGACTATTAGCTTTTGCTTAGGGCACTTGTTTTATATGCAGAATGGAAGTGTATGTACAGAATATGGAGCATATTTTACAATACAGTAGATGTGTGAAGTAATCCTTTGTTAATTCATTGTATGAACTGGCTTATTATTTAGTGTGCTTCATATTCCATACTTTGATGTACCACACTAGTTCAGTGCAATTCTCTGGCTACAGTTTAATCCTGCTTATTACTTAGTCTTTTCTTAACTCCTTCTAACAACATTAATCTGTGTGTATGCATGGCTCTTGTCTGTGTGTTGTACACTCTAATTCAGTTTAATTATTTTGTTTCTTTTGCATATATTTCTAATTCCTTTTGTGCACTTTATTATGCAGCTCATGATTGCACATTGATAAACCTGTATCAGATCTAGAATCCAGCACTAATGTTTAGTAGTGCAACAATTGCCTGAAACTTATGTTATTTACAGTGTGACAAAAATGTGGAATGTTAGAGAATAAAACCTTTAAATAGGTTTTTTTCTGTCACTCATAGCAAATGAGCCTTGCCACGTAGAATCATTGTGGAGGTTGACCTGTCTGTTTACTTAATTTATTATTAAAATTTGTGTGCATACCACTCAGTTAAGTCTACATGGCATGATTTGTCAAACATCATCTCTGTTTTTGTTATCAGTTGAATATTTTTGGCAGTTGCATATTAAAATTATGCAGATAAACATGAACAAGTGCTTCTTGTGCTATGAAATATGAATGTTCCAAGAAGCTTTACCTTTGGTAATAAGTTCTAGTGACTTAGAAACTCAGTTTACAATCCAGAGAAATTGCTAATTTATTTCTGTGTTGTTTTTTTTCTGATGCTTCACAAGAACATGTTAAAAGGATTAAGTTCTTCAATTCTTTTGATAGGTATGCACAGAGCTATTGTATATAATTTGTATTTTGCCTTTCATTCATTGTCAACTTCCACATCAGGTGTTCCATTAAAATTAACGTCCTTGGGAAGTGATGGTTCTAACATATGTTATCAAATTGCTTTTCCTCCCTTTGAATAATGAATTCTAGTATTTATTGATAGGAGTGCTGGTTACAATTCTTGAAACCAAGCTGTTTTGTAATACTCTTTCTGTAAGTTTTATTTCCATGTGTAGTAGTCTACTTGAATTGTACTATGGCTAAATCTGGATGCTGCTTATTGTAGAGAAAGTAGTCTGCCTTTGTGTACTGTAGAAAAAACAGTTTTCCAGATACTGTTTGCTCTTCTCTGAGAAATGGAACATAAATGCAGACAGTAACCGTAGGAAACTAATTAATAATGACTATGCCTTCATTTTCAGGCAAATTATTTTTCATCTGCCTTTGAAAAACACAAGATTCCTTTAAGACAAATCCTAGCTGTATCAGCCTTGAACTTGGATTGCAGTACTGTTTGGCAAATTGGTTGTGGTGGTGGGGTTATGAGCAACCTGGCCCTGCTGGAAAATGAGAGTTGACTTCCCTTCTTTCCTTCCCATACAACCAAGAAAAATAGATAAAGAGGGGATTGTACTTCTGTTCCACTGTCTCCTATACTGTCTGTGGTAGATGGCAAATATAATGGACACTTTGGGCTCTTTTAAGTGACTGAAAGTGCTTGATGTTGCAGACAGCAATCAGTCTTTTTGACACTGGAATTGATTCAGATAATCCCTTTTAATCATGATCTAAACCAGCAACCAAGGGACTTTGATATAAAGCATCTATTATAATCTTGAAAAACACTGGTTAATTTTTGTTCTTTTCTTAAAGACAATTGGCTTTTCATTTTCATGGATGTTGATTTGCAGCTAAAAATAGCCTTTCATTTAATTTGATGTTTTGTTTTGTTACCCAGTGAGAGACTACGTGTTTGTGTACAGATTTATTTATACTGATGTATGTTAACATGTAATTGTTTGGTTTTTTTTAAATTATCGGAAGTGTATTTATCAGAAAGAAAAAAAGGTAAACCTAGGTAGCACAACCTCTAAATTTAGAAGCAGCTAGTTCATTAAACAAAGGAAGTATTATTTGTAATTAATGCATGAAATTAATCATTTTTGGTCACATTACCCTTCCAGATTTTGAAAGGAGAAAACATTCTCTCCCCCCTCATTTTAATTTATATTTTGGCAGCAGGTTTTTTTCTTTTTCAGTTTCCAACTAAGACTGAATGAACTGGTCATTGACTTCAAGTAGCTGAAACATTAAACTAAAGAAAATATTTTTTTAACATACATAGAAATAACTATTGCTGTCATGGACTGGTTTAACATTTTGACAAGCTGTACACCCAAGTGTTCAGCTATATGAATTGCTTTTGACTGTCTTTGAAACTTTAGGAGCAAAACTGTACTACTCAAATATTGTTTGAGTATTGTTTAAAATTATTGATAGCTTGTGGTAAATGTTATGTTAAATATAATTAAAGCTGTAATATAGAAGTTTATTTTTCAAGTTAAAAATGCGTTTTTAAATCAAACTTCTAACTCAAAAGTTTAAGTTAAGAGAACTTAAACGAGGTGAGGAGCGGTACTTTAAGCTGTTTAAATTACTTCCCCATGTCAGAACACTGATGATAAATTAAATACAAACTGTGCCATGGCCACACAGGTTTCTGAACTCTTGCTACTTGTCATGTGTACTGGCAGCAAGTGCATCTGTTTATCAGACTGAAAACTTTCCTACATTCCATTAAGCTGTTAGCTGCTGCTTTACAGGAGAAAAGGGGCAATACTGGTGGCCACACTGTGTCTGGGAATATTAAGACACAAAGAGCTTCCAGCAATGCGAGCATCACAGATGTTTATGATAAGACATCTGAATTTCAACTGGGACTGTTAGTGTATGTGCCTTTTTTAAGCATTCCTGTTTTATTGCTTGTGTACCTCTGCTATGTGTGTTTCTGGAGCATACTATTCAGATTTTTGTCAAAAGTGAGCAGAAGCTAGAGCAAACAGCTTGCAAACCTGTTCAGACACAGAATTATTAGAGGGAGGGTAAAATTCTTTGCTGAAATGTTGCTGAGCAATCAATTTTTAGACATACTCTGTGTTATGAAACTTTTTTGCCGTAGCATGACTGTACTTGGAACAAAATGGAATGAGATTGTTTTTCAGAGATGTTTTTTATAAGGCTGATGTTAATTGGTACTTTCTTTTTCAGCTAATCTTCCTGTACCTACCATTGCTGCAATAGATGGAACTGCATTAGGTGGTGGCTTAGAACTTGCGTTAGCCTGTGACATAAGAGTGGCAGGTAGGTATGAATCCTGTTTATAGAACATAGGATTATTAGTGTTGCAGATGGCTTGATAAATCCTTGTTTTGACAAAAATTTTATACAACTTATTTTTTATTTGATGTTGTTTATAACCAATTATTTTAAAGAGATTTAGCAGAAACCTAAGTACCTGCTAATGTTTAATTTCGAACAACCTACCACTAATAAATGGATTGCTTTTGTTACATGTTTTATTTTATTCTTATGACCTTCATTTTATCAGTATTGCCAGAATAGTTATGTAGTTTTTTGATATTTTATTTAGTAATTAAAATATTCTCCTCTTCTGTGTTTGAATTGTTCTAGATGGAGATTTGATTTTATCTCTACAGGTTGCAGGGAAAAAGCAAAAGTTGTTAGTGAGAGTATTATTACACAAGCACTTAAGCTGTTATAAAAGTGACAACAGCATTTGAAAAGAGGAACCTTGACCTATCCAGCTGTCAGAACTGTAAAGTCAATTGTTGGAAAGTAAATGGAAGCTTGGTCCTGAACAGTTGCCAGTAACTTAGGGTATATAAAGCTGTTTGAGTCCTAGAGAATATTCTCTCAGCTAAAGAATTAATAATAATCAGCTACAGAATTCTGCCCTATTTTAAGATGTTGAGTAATAACAGTCTTTTAGTGTTTTGCATTTTGCAAATAAGTCTCTGTTACTCACTGGAATTGCTTGCATGCTATGTAAAAATTAATAAGGTAATAATGTACAGAACTTGCCTTGGTGGGACAAGTTGGATCTTTTACTAAAGGCAGATCAATTGAATCTATCTAAAGGTTTTCATAAACTAATGCTTTTTAAGTGATTTATTGTTCTTTATGGAGGAAAAGTAATAAATTAACAATCTTATAGGTCATTATTACATATTTTGCGAAGTTTTTTTCCTATAAATTGTAGTAAGAACTCATTTATATTCTGATTTTTAGCATCTTCTGCTAAAATGGGCCTAGTCGAAACAAAGTTGGCAATCATTCCAGGTGCAGGTATGAATGTTTTGCTTTTGTTACCATGGATAACTAAATAACACATGCTCTTGATATTTTATTTTGGATTGTTGTTTAATAATTTCTGCTTATTTTTATGTTTCTATTAAGGATCACGGCATGTTTTAAAGCTTATTGCTCATATTACTTCCCAAAATTTAATAAAAAAGTTTCTCATTTTTAGGGAGTGGCACTTTTGTATATGGTGTTTTTAATCAAAGTCTTCATTAACTCAGTCAGTATTGAGTGATTCTGTAAATGACATTTGATGTCTTGATTTAAAGGCTGAATAATTTTGCTAAGGATCAGACTACGAAAAAAGATTGAGTTGACTATCAGTGTACAAAAATGGCAATTTAAATAGTGATCCAATTTTATAACAATGTCTAGTACCTTAGGATTCAAATTCTGTTTTCATAGAATCATAGAATATCAGGTTGGAAGGGACCTTGAGGATCACCTGGTATAACCTTTCTTGGCAAAAGCGTAGTCTAGACAAGATGGCCTGGCAACCTGTCCAGCTGAATGTTAGAAGTGTTCGATGTTGGGGAACCCACCACTTGTTTGGAAATTATTCCAATGCCTGATTGTTCTAATTGTGAAAAATTTTCCTCTTGTGTCCAATTGAATTCTCCCTAGGAGTAAATTGTACCCATTATTCCTCACCTTTTCCATGTGACTCTTTGTCAAAAAGGAGTCTCCATCTTCTTTGTAGCCACCCCTGAAATACTGGGACATGGTGATCATGCCGCTTTTAAATTGTTTGTAAAGAATTTAAAAACTGAAAGTATAGCTGTGAATAGGTGTTTTGTCTTACAAACACTCTTTGAGATTTTTGGGTCAAAAACCTCTTTTCTGTTTGAAAGGCCAGCTGGCAGGCTTTTCCTGGATTCAAGGTGAATGGAAGTTATGTAATGAATAGTGTTTGAGGTCTTTGTGTCATGAAACCTTTTGTTTTTATTTTGTGGGTAAATCATTGTCACTGTTTTTCTTAGTAAAGGGCAATAACTTGAAAACAAGTGCATCCCTGTGACCCCACCTAACCTTGGCTTTCATTTCTGGAAGTTCTCGGCAACTTTATACCCTTTCTTTGCCCCTGTTTACTTTCTAGTGGGTGGAACTTACATTGAAGTCACTTTGTCCAATTTTAATGGATACAATTGCAGCTCATGTAGAGGGGACAGTAAAAACTACCATAATGGGAACACTGTTATGAACTTTGTGTAAGAAACTATCCCGCCCCATCACTAATCTATACAATTATTGTACAATTTCAAAAGCTCTATTTTTATGGTCATTGCTGAGTTGTGATTTCAGCCAATACTTCCTCCCTGTCTGTTTTTCTCTATGGTCATAGCTACATTTTACATAAAGACAACTGAGTTATGAACACTGGTCTCTCTTTAGCAATGGATAAAGATAATAATGAGCAGTGGATAATGATAATAAAGTAGATTATTTTAGGGATATATTTCCTTCTGCTGGTGGTGTCATGAAATAATGCCTTGATAATCAGTTGTAGTGAAGAAAAAGACAGAAAATTATGTTGTTTATCTTTGTTGGCAATTTTTTCCCCTTTGTCTCCCCACTCCACCCTCTCCTAAGGAATTCTGCAGGACAGTATTGGAGACATACTCTCCAGTTCAAGAAATTCAGGTCAAGTTCTCCATATATTCTCAGTATTCAATTTACTTAGGTTGTCTCATGTTTCCTTTTCTTTAGTTAATTATAAATGTTTCAAGCTTCTAATGCTTTCACCTTAAAATACTGGGTGACTGACTCATTATTATTTTAATTCAGGATTTTTTATTGCTGTTCAGAGACTGAGGCTTGAAAAATCTTAATTCTTTTCCTCGCACTGAAATGATGACTTGGGCATGTGTCTTTAGCTCCTTGAAAATGCAACAGATTTCACCATGTTACAGTGCCTTTTAAGCTTAATATGTTTTGGGGTTTGTTCAGTGATGAATTTTTCACCTATTCCTATCAGCTTTTCTGAGGACTATTTTTGATGACTGTATGTGAGCTTATTACAACTTTTTCCTGATCAACCTGTACTTGCAGCAATCCTGTTGAGCAATTACATTGTTTCAGCCCTTTTGGCCCATCATCTGAATTGTAACTGATCATGCTTTGTGTCATCAGGAAGTCAAGAACAAGTGAAGGAATTTTGCATATGTCATTTAGGTAGATAAAGCAGATATACCCACTTGAACCATAAGCTTCATGGATTAATGAAACATTTTGTTATAGTGCTTGCTTCAAGCTGCTTTGAGCCAAAGCAGGACTGTGCAGTGGAGCTGAAAAGAGAGCTGCAGCCTTTAAGAAGCCTCAGTAGGTTTCTGCTGCCATCTAGTATATCTAAGACACCCTCACAAAATGTGTTGCTTCCCTGAAGTAGGTCCCTACAGCCTGGCAAACTACTACTGTTTTTATTCTGCTCCAATAGCTGCCATGAGTATGTGACAGATGTAAAGACTTTAACTTGGGTGATAATTAATGTGGGTGTTCGAGGCTGTATGAAAAACGTATTTATTTTCTTCTTGCTTTTTTAAAAAACCCAGGAAGTTACACTCAAAAAGCTGTATTAGAAGAATGTTACTAGAATTCAATAGTATTGAAATATAGATTCAGGGCAGATCAGCTATGTCATTTTGGATCTTGTTGTACGTTATGTTTTATTCCATCCTATTTTGAAATGTGATAATCAAAAGATCCAGAGAGCTTCTGTCTAGTGACCAACCAGTTTTAACATAAATTTCCCAGGTGCAAGAAATTTTGCTTTTGAATATGCACAGAACTGCCGCCTTCTAGAGG
>VZTO01003525.1:0-38749 GCA_013400615.1 Syrrhaptes paradoxus | reverse complement strand
ATTGGGGTTTCGTCTTACCAGCTCAGCCAACAAATATGTCAGTAGAATTTCTCCCTGAAACTTATTAAGCCCAAAAAAAACATAAGGTCAGCAGCAACATGGAATTTATAAGAGATTTTCCTTGAAATTAAAAGGACAGCTTATTACTCCAGCAATTTGCTAAAGAATAAAATTTCATATGTAAAACAATGGTTTAATCTGAATTGCAGTTCACTAGTGGCTGTTGAACCAGATGTTCTCTTCATGATTTTATCAGTGATAAAACCATCATTTGTTAAATCTGTTCATTAAGCTGGTTTTGTTTTGCATTTAATTTCTCTTCATAAATCCCTGCATTCATATTGACTTATTTTTCTTTCTTTTGATAGTTGCATTTATGCTAGTGTGCCTCATTGTTCTTATTAATTAAATTTCATTTTGAACATCCGATGGCTCTTCTCTTCTTCCCACCAGTAATTACAAGTCATTAAGTGGTGGAAAAATTACTTGTAGAATTGCTATCCTTTATCAGGGAGCCAACTGATTTTTGCATAACCATGTTTAAAGATATATTTTGCTTACCTCGGACTTCTAAGAGCCTAAAAAAGCCCCCTTGAATCTTTAACTTCTGAGTTGTTTTTTTTTTCTTTTTTTGGGGTAGATGAGATGATATGATCAGGGTTGGAGAGAGAAATACATAAGACTTGCAATAATCCCCCAGGATCTCTTCTAGTTACTTTCTTTCACAGAGGCTTAATTCTGAAATCCTGTTATAAGTGTACTGTCTGAAACTTTCAGTGTAAATGACCTGAAATTAGGTTTCAAGGGAATGGAAGGAAAAAAAAGAAGCAATATTGTTTTTTATCTGCATTTTACTGTATCTGTACAGCCTTTTATGCTGCATATTTTTTGCCTTGAGATCTGCTTGCATTTTTCTGTCTTTTATACTTACAGCTTGGTTTCCTCCAGCGTATCTCTACCTTTCACTGTAGTTGCAAAGAGGCAAATATAAGGGAAATATAAGAGGAATTACAAGAGGAACTTATAGTAAAACATGGAACAAATGGTTGAATTTCTGTGTAATCATACTCTCATGTGAAGGAACCCTCTTCACTGCATCAGATTCTCTTCCCACACACCTTTTGCTTGCTGCTCAGATTAACCAATGTCAAAATACTTTGCAACTTTTCAAGATGCAACTATTTAGCAACACTGATCTGTGATGTAAGAGAACACCTAAATATGCAGAGTGTGGTGGTAATACTCAAGCCTAAGTGGAGCAAAGGAGGAGCTAATACTTAAAATTACAGGTCTAGTTTAGAAATATTTATATTGAAACAAAGTCCAACAACTCAGGCTTTCTAGTTTTTAAGGCTCTAAAAACTATTCAGGGTTTGGGATTTTGGGGGACTATTAGTGTTGTGTGTTGTTTTTCACCAACAAGTTTTGTGATTAGGCTTGGTGTGTTTTTTTTTGTTTGGGATACTCTTGACACTGGCAGTTGCGTGTGTTTCCTTGCAAAGTGCGAAGATTTATTCAGCCCTTAATGTTAGTTTTTAAGCTAATCATTCAAGTGCCATTCATATTCCTTATGGTTGCTAATTAAATTAAAAGGAAAAAAAAATCAGCACTTGATGACTGATTCAGGGAGTTTATTTGTAAAGCCCATAAGGTGTTTTTATGTGACTCCAAAACACAGCTGACAGCAGTTCAAATACAGTCAAATTCTAATTCAGAAGGTTCCCCCAAGTCCAGGAACAATGTCTAATGATGACAATACAACTAGAAATACCAAGTCAGTGCTACACCAGGTACTCATGGTCTTGTATTTCTGTCACTCATTTTTTTTTATCACTGTCTCCTCTTTCATCTGCACAAGGTATGTTTTCTGCTCATAATCCTCAGCTGCATAGGATTTTCCTTTTATGTTCCCTTGTCAAAAGCTGTTTAAATTCAGCCTTGTGGTGGCAGTTGAGCCCCGCTGTGGTCAAATGTCACTGACAGATGACTAAAATGATTGAGAAGACTACATGCGGTTTTGGTGCCCATCCCGATGGGAGCTGGTGATAAATGCTACAACATTCTAACCAGCACTACTTCTCTCTTTGCTAATGCACTGCGTGCTCACAGGTGTAAATGATTAGTAAGTTGGCAAGATATTTTCTTTCTCTAATATTAAGCTACCAGGATAACATTCTTGCTATGATTACATGGTAGATTTAAAAAATAAATTTTGAGAGTGAATTGAAATATGCAAATGTCTGCATGATATGATTAAAGAAAATGGATAGTATTAGATTGCTTCATGTATTTTGATCTTGAGGAAGCTACAGTATTTTCACTTTATTTTTGCTTTTGATGTAAGGAAAAAGTTTTTAAAAAACCCTTTGTGAAGCTCTAAAATAAAAATCAGTTGGCAAAACAGATGAGTAACTTGTTTTTGTAAGTAACCTGTTCTCTTAGTCTGTATACTAATTAATACAGTTGAGGTCTCATGTGGGAAACTTTATACAACAGATAAAATTCAAGAGGAATTTTTCAGTATATTTAGTTGTTTATGTAGAACCACAGAATCGTAGAATGGTTAGAGCTGGAAAGGACCTTAAAGATCACCCAGTTCCAACCCCCCCTGCCATGGGCAGGGACACCTCCCACTAGCCCAGGTTGCTCAAAGCCTCATCCAGCCTGGCCTTGAACACCTCCAGGGATGGGGCATCCACAGCTTCTCTGGGTAACCTGTTCCAGTGTCTCACCCCCCTTACAGTGAAAAATTTCTTCCTAATGTCGTCTAAATCTACCCTTTTCCAATGTTGGCAATATTACATATTGAACTCTGCAGGTCATAGTTCAAGACACGGAATTCTGTAATCTGCAGAAATGTCAGAAAATAAAGGAATTAAACAGACTTGACTGTTCACTGAAGTTATGTGATTATTGTCAAACTGATAATAATTATGCAGAGCCAAAAGCATTGCCTCATGAAGTGTAGCAGTGAGGATACATAATATTTAATAATCACAATAATAATTTATATAAATGTATTGAATAACCTGTTTATGAAATAATTTAGTAGCAGTAAACATGGGGTAAACTGATAGCTGCTGAAATGAACACAAATAATTGTGAAAAAATTAATCGTCTTGTAGACATTATGTAAACACTCCAGTTCCTGCGTAATAATGAGAATTAAGATGAATTTAATGTGGAAAGGAAATGTTGCTAGTTTGTATGGTCATCACCATGCCTGGCTTATAAGTATCTGTAGGTGGACATGCACAAGAAAATAAACCTTACTGAAAATAGTGGCTTCATACTTGTTTTATAGTGTGCACGTACACCAAAGAATTTGTGTGCTTATTTCAAGATGTGCACTAGGTAAAATTAAATGCCACGTGTTTCATTTCAGAAGGAAAAAATCACATTTTCTGACACTTTCAATGTGTGCCTACATGCTTCATGACAACATTGCAAAACTGTTGTGAAATACACAGCTCAAGAACAAAAATTTATCATCAGTTATTTACCGTGGTTATGAAGAAAACAAATTCTGCTCTGTCTTACCATTTAAAAAGATTTGTTTAGAGTAGGTGGAATTCTTCCGACCTGTTAGGGAGGAAAATGATTTAAAGTTCTGTCAATGTGTTTGCAGGCTTGTCAGAAATAAAGCTAGAAATAACTGATTATGTGATCAGTGTTCATCTATTAAACTTATTTTATTTTTTTAATGTTACATAAATCAGACCCTTAAGATATATAGATTTTTTTTTTTTAGAGAAAATACCATATTTTTCCTGTAAATGGCTTTCTAGGAACATATGTGGACTTACGCTCAAAGCTGCCAATGAATACTAGTTTAAAAGCATGATGACCTTAGATTCCCTGCACTGCTTTAGTTTCCTTTATTTCCCCTGAACTTATGCTAGGAATTAGCTTTGTTAAGTCATTTTCTACTTTATGGAAACCAGAAGGTAAACTTTTTTTTTAGGGTTCTCAAGAACAATCTAATAGATGATAACAAAATACTGACAGATACTGTGATAGAGTGGCTCTATGCACCTTAAGTTGAAAAAAGCTCCTTGATACTGGTGTTTACCACGACCCTGGCCTACAATTAATAGTCAGACTCATAATACAAAACAACTCCCACAGGTGACATCACTTCTGCTCACAGATCAAATATTGCAAGGCCCATCCAAAGCCTGTCCTGACATACTTCTTATTAAGGTGTTTACCTAGTATTATCTATGGTATATTAATATAACTAGGATATATTAAAGTATATGGCTATCACATTTGTGAGCATATTGCTAAAGATGACATCCTTCATCACGCATTTATTACACTTGTTTTTCCAATAAGCACTTTTCCGTATTTTTCCATGCAGTGCTTGAATAGACAGGGTCCCAAAGATCATCCTTCATCAAAAATCTCTGACTCTGTGGGGATCTAGCCACTCAGTTCTTTGATACATGGAAACAAAGCCTGGTATCTATCTTGATATATTAGCATATTAATGTTATTAATTATATGCATAATATAGCTAGTAGTTCAGAGTAGCTGGTTATACTGTGTCTGTAGTAGAGAACTATACCATTTGAACAGGGCATCATGTAGCTTGGGTGACTGTAACCAGCTCTATTCTTTTTGTGCTTGCTGGTGTTAGCAGGATAAGAAAGGCATATTGGCCCTGATGACGACACAGAACTATGGCTGCCACAACATCCATACAGCTTCTTTTGTTCTAACAGTGGTATTGGCATTTTTATGCATTAGTAATATTGCTGAATCATTAGAGCCTGAATAACTGGTGTGAAAAGGATTTATAGCCTGTCAGGATTTCGAACTGGATGCTTACATGAGCGTGCACATTTACATGTATGTTTTTAAATGTAAGAACATATAGGTGTTATATATTAAAACACCTCATGTTTTATATAAAAATACCAGATGTGTTTCATTGTGTTAGTTGGCATTGCAGACACCTAATTTTGGAAGAGAATAACTACATATTTGCTGAATTTACAAGCTGATGAGGCAGGCAATGTCATACCTGTAAATAGTGCATCTGTGCTAGTATCGATAGGATTAAATATTTGGCTAGTTGTGATGGATGATTTGTTGAAGGCTAAGGCAGAACTCTGAGCAAAAGGGAAAAAATCTTCTCTAGGAAAGTACATAGCAAAGTGAAAGGATTGAGTACCTAATAAAGGGCCGCTAAATCTGGCTTTGCTTTCTGTTATAAGCACCCTCATTACATTCTCGAGAAGTTTAGTGTGATTGTGTTCCCTCTTTGCTCTTGTCCAGGGTGCAGTATGGTTGTATATGTTGGTTCAGCAGGCTCTGTCGTTGTTGTCAGTGTCACATTAATCTTTCTGAAGATGAGTTTAATACAGCTGAGCAGCGTAGCAGCACTAATCTCCGAGCATAATAGCACAAGGCAGTAGCTGCCTGTTCTACGCATCCACACAAATGCTTGGCAAAAACTTGACTCTTCTTTGGCTGTGGCATGTCAGATTGTTGGCCTGTGCTATGTCACAGCCATAAAGCAAGAGCCTGACATTTCCTTTGAATCATGTGTTAGCTATGCTTATATATGTGTATCTACACACGTGCACATGTGTGCATGTACAGTTTTTCTGTTGCTTTCTCTTACACCAGTACAGTAGGAGAAATTTCTGCTAGCAGCACTGCATGGATGTAGAAGTAGTTTTCAAAGCTGTAGCTTCTTAACCTTTCACTTTTTTTTTCTTTTTAAATTGTATTTACCTACTTTACTAGCTGTTGTCAGGCCTAAACCTACAAGATGCTGCTTAAGATATTTGGATTGCCCCACATTTCATCAGTTACCTATAGGTGCTTTGATCTGTTGTTTTGGAGCTGTTAGCAAGCCAAAGGTCTAAGGGCAAGAAGGCTGAAAGGAAAAAAATGTTCTCAAGCGATACTGCCTCTCTTGTACTCTATGAACAGCTTTTGTTAGTACCAGACATTTCTTCAGAGGATATCATTTGTCTCTGTCTTGTGGCATGAGACAAATTAATGATCAGTGTTACGATCTTTCCTGACTTCTGTTTCTTTTAGTTTTTACTGTCTGTCTCAACCCAAAGCCAAAGTGGTGACTGTGTCCATTATTTTTATCTTTGATTTCTCCTGCTATAGTTGATTATCAACTCTGCCTTGCTATAAACCAGGGGTTTATAATGTGTGATGAGATTTCATGAAACTAATATAGGCTTTGACAAAAGAAATTTATGACAAGTAAAAATTACTAAATGGCTTTAATTTTCTGAAGATGTTGTGTATTGCTATTGAAATCTCCTACATGTGCAGCCTTTTAGTCTAGGAAATCCTTAGTAACCCAGGTATTCATATACTGGCTAAATAAGACTAATGAAAAAAGCTGTGTCTAGTATAAAAAAATGAATTATTGTATGTTGCTTCATCCTATGCAGCACGTGGCATTTCAATACATAAGTCCTTTGAACCAAGCAATGTTAGGTGATATCCTTTTGAAAACTCTCACACTAATGTTATTGGTGATTACACTGGACACCTCTGCAAGATTTAAAAAAATAGCGTGTTCTTTCATTAGTTAAAGATTATTCTATCATTAAATTAGTGTAATTGACTTTAAATTTAGAATTTAGGCTGTATAGAAAAAATGTTTGTGTTTGAATGAGAAGCATAAAATTGTATTTTGGGAGATGGAGTTTGGAGATTTCTTCTGATTCTGTGATAAACTCCTACAATATAAAATAATTTCTCGTTGTAAGTAGAACAGAAGCAAGACAGGGAGATTAATGTTAAAATGTAAGTGTCCTTAATGTGGTTGAGTTATCCCTATGTCAGTTGAAGTACTTCTCCCACTCCTTTTTTACAGTACTAGACATTCTTATAGTCAGGAAAAAAGAAATATTAGCGTAGGTTAACATCAAATGCTGAGTATTTCCTCTGTAATTAGTGTTCTTCCTGAAGATTTTTTCCTTTGTTTTTATCTACAGTTTAATATTGTTTTCAAATTATTTTTCAAACTAAAATTATTATTTTTTAATGTTTTGAGTTTACTGCTTTGGGCAACTGCATCTTTCCCTGAATTGTTACTAAACAATTGTTACTATTCCGTAAGAAGTTACAATTCGAAGAGAATGGGCGGTGACAAAATATATAAACTTCACATAGTGAACCAGGCTAGTACTTCTGTATTTTTGTGTTGTAATTACCTGAATGCGTGTTGAAGATGCATTGCTAGCCAATTAAATGACCTATAATTCTGTTGTGACCTGAACACAAGGGAACAGCAACTGGAACACAGGAGATGGAATGAACCAGTACAACAACAGTTAATGTGTATTTGTGCAGTTGCTTAGCCAAACCCTGAAGCTAGAGTGGGGCCGTTATTTCTGTCACCACAAAATTTGTTCAACTAGTTTTAAGAAAATTTGGGGTGTGCTTGTTGCACTGAGGCTGGGAGAAGAGCAGTCAGGGCAATTTTGGCTGAAGTGTTACCTACCCAGTGTCTGTTAATTCTCTGAATCATTCTCTGACTATAATGATAACATTATAACCCTGGAATTAATTTAGTAATTGATCCACATAACCTTAATTACAGCACAGTACAAAGTAATGGAACTCTGTACATGAGCTAGTCTATAATCAGTGATGCATGCACTCAGGAATAAAGTCCTGTCAGAGGTAAATGATCTCTGTGGGCTGTGGATATTTAAAACTACAAGTTCACAAAAAACAAAGAAATAACCAATCTTGTTATTTCTGTAACTAATGGAAATCCAGTTTAAGAGAATGCTGGGGCGTGTGTGTGTATGTATAAGGAGGTTCTGTTTCAGCATGACTAAATAATTTACTGGCTTCCTGATACAGTCACAGAGTCTATGACTGTCAGTTATCTGTGATAGCTTTTTAATCTATTGGCCAATTCCTCCTAAATTTGTCAGGCAGCAGAAGCCTGAAGGCAATGAAGAAGTTCCTGCAAGTCCTGTGAAAATCAGTAGTGGAGAGGAGTCTACCTCTCCATCCTCACAGGGGGAAGGCAGGTGGAGTGCAGCCTGCCTTTCACCCCTGGAGAAACTGCAGCTGGTGTGCCAGGAAGGCACTAGCACCTGGTGGGGCCTAGATGCAGATATGATTCCTATTTTAGACTGTCTAGCCAAAAAGGGAAGGTAGGAGTTAGGAGGAAGGAAAGTGAAAAGCTTCAGATGGCACAGAGTAAAAGGAGAAAAATAAGAATACTGTAGGAAAGAGAGGATGAGGGGAAGTGAGGCAATGTCTTGTAGCAAGTGAAGCATCATTAGTCCATGGAGAGAGGACCATGCTTACTGAAATGTCCTCTCCAAGTCCACAATTTTAAAAGCCTTAAAATTGCACTTACTGTTGATCTACTGTTGCATATAGAAAAGTCAAGAAGCTCTACAGTAATTGTGTGCAGAGATTGTATGCCAAGTCTAGAGTCCCATATGTCTCATGTCCACCCTTTCCAATACAAATTCATGCCAAAAAACATGTATTTCTGGGGGTTAATTTGTACGAATTTGAATTGGTTGCTTAAGGGAAAGAAGTTTGTAGAAGATGAATAACTGCTGGCAGTATGGTACACACAAATGTTGTTTTACCTGTTGTATCTCTTGGAGATAAATGGGCAAGGCATTTAGACCTGCCTTGCTTCTGACCTCTTCAGCTACTCATTTGAATACCTTACAGGGTAAAAAGCATTTGTCTTTGTTGTTTCTCTCGGCAGCTTTAGGAAGCATATATTAATGTGAACTACAGGTGCTGGAGGCAGTCTGAAAAAGTATCCGTGTATATTAAAGCACTTGGACAATTTCTGGGAATGGAAAGCAGTCCAACCATATGTTGATCTCAGTCCCACTAAACAAACCAGTATTATTAAATACTGCTTAACAGAACTCATTGAAGATCTTTTTGAGCCTGTTTGCTCCCCATAAAATTAATGTCTAGAGAAAAGGAATTGCATAGAGAAGGAAAAGTTACTTTCTGCTGCCTGATTACCCAATAAGTACAAAATCTGCATATGATTTGTATATTAAAAGATAATTTATATATTCAAGGAATAAATAATACACTGTATTTTGAAAGCCTGACAGGAGCAACCTTGACAGAAGAGGTTACAATGACAGTGTTACTGTGTTGCTAGTAGCAACATCTGTGTTAAATGTGCTTTAATTAAGCTTGAGTTTTGAAGTTTGTTGCTCTCACAGTACTTGCTGACACTTCACAAAAACAGGCTGGGATTACCAACACAGTTAGGCAGCCAGCCCTCCTTCCCCTCTTTTCCATCCCCATTCCAGTGCTCTCTTCTCCAACTTGATATCTCGTCTCCTCTCGTGAGGAGAGGGGTGACACCCTGCCGAAAGACAGCTAGAGGAGAGGGGTAGGAAACTGGGGTCAGTTAATCCTGTCTTCAAACATATAGGTGGGTTCCCTTCGATACCTTCATGAATTTGTTCCTGCTCCGGCAGGGGGATTGGACTAGATGATCTTTTGAGGTCCCTTCCAATCCCTAACATTCTGTGATTCTGTGAATTAACTCCATTGTTTGAGCTTTGAAGATGGAAGCCCAGTGAATTCATATGGCTTTATCTTTTCATACTACATTTACGAAGTTATATGTTGCTTAACTTGTCATTGTACTACAGAGTTCGGTCTGGGTCTGAGACTCCTGTTTTTTTTAGAAGCTCAATTTGGAAAAGGTGTTGTAAATCCTCAGTACAAGCAAATGGAGGTCCCATTTTAGCTGAAATCCATACTATTAATCGCTTACACAAGACAGACAACTGCTAGAGCTAAGACGTTAGGTTAGGCTATTTTACCATGCCCTGTTTCTGGGGGAAAAATATGTTGGTAAACTCTAGCTACAGTGCTCTGTGTGGATTTTTAGTGGTGGTTGTTTGGTTGATTGGTTGGTTGTGGGTTTTTTTTTGTGGTTTGAGTGGGAAGTTGTCAACAGTGACAACTTTCAGTTTAGAGGTCTCTTAGCTGAATCCTGGAAAGAGCATTGTTTGACTGTAGTGCCCAGTGCTAGCAAATCAGATGCAAATTTAAAAAGTGCTTGTTATAAATGAATTGCAAACCAATGAAATTAAATATCTTGCATTGTACAGCCCCATGCAGAGTCTAAATGTTATTTGTAAGCTTCCAAAATTCTACTTTTGCATGGAAACCCAAAATTTATTTTTAAAAGAATGCAGTTTCTATTATTTTAAGGAAATGAAAATGTAACAAAACAACTGTAAATGGAAGCACCATCTGTTGTAATTTCTGCTATCAAAGGCTGATCAATACTTCCTATATCTTGACTTTTAGGAATGAGATTTATCAACTGAATCACTCCTCAGTATTATTTTTAATAAAATGTGATTATTTATATTATCATATTGCTTTAGAAGTAATTTTGGTCCTGGTGAATTTCTATTTGTAGCAGGTAACAAATAGCTTTCTCATTTTAGAAATGAGTCTGTTTCACCTTCTGTGTGACAGATAAAATACTGGCTATATTAACTTCTTTGTTAGGTGCACGAAATAAGAGCAAGATTAATAGCATTCCTTCATGCAGAACTGCAAAAACAATAATAAAAAATTAGTGGAAATTATAACTAGGAACTGACATTAGAATAGCACCTTAAGGCCAGACTATGGCAGAAAAGCATAAACTTTTACAATTAAGTGCAGTTTGACACTGCCACCTATTTGTTGGACATGGGAGTCAGTGTCTTCTGGAATAACAAATGACATTGTTGTCATTGTTACAGGAAATAAATATGGAGTCCTCAGCATTCTTCTCTGGTTTGTTTTTGTTTTGGGTTTGTTTTTTTTACTTCCATGTTTTTTCTGTAGATGAAGTTCTGCCTTTTTATTGTTTCAGTCTTGCTTAACTATGGTGTTCAAGACAGGAGAAGCAGCATACTGTGAGTTGTTGGGTGCCAAAGCCAGCTCAGGCTGGGTCACTGCTGCACTTGCCCAATTTTTCCCGTGAGAGTCATCCTTCATTTGTTCAGGTGGTTCCTGCTACACTAGGTCCTATAATATACAACTCAAATCAAGGGTTATTTTCCCTCTAGGTTAAATCTCCTTGAGGTGTGCACTGGATTTCCTCATCCTTCTGCATTGGGCACAAGTCCACCTAAGTCCTTGCGTGAAAGCAATTCTATGAGTGTGTGTTGCCTTTTCCAGAGGGCAGAGCAACCCATTAGCAAGCCAGTCAGTTCCATATGTGGGCTACGGTGACCTTATCTCCTTCCAGAGTCCACAGGGACACTGCTTAGGCAGGGCCAGGTCAGTTAGCAGATCCTCTAGTGTTAGCAAGCCACATGGCTTCTACTAAATTTGCTGAGGATACAGTTTACCTCAAGATTTCTGAGGCAGCCAAACACAATTAGCTTGGACATAATTTTGCTGTGCTCCTTTCAATCTGGTGACAGATCTGATGGACGTTTATAGTGCTTATCTACATTCAGCTGCATCTTCCTCATGACTCCTTCTGGGTATTGCAGTTGTTTAGCTTAATCTTGTAGAAATTCCAGGAAGAAATTTTTTTTTTTAAGCAGTTAAGAGTTCTTTATTGGTTGCTGATGTAGATTTCAAGTCTGAAGGAAGTGAATGGGAACATACACAGCCCTGTGTCTTCTGCCTTGGCTATGTGACCTGGAGCATGTTACGTTTTGGTCTTTGACTACAGTCTTCTGAATCCCTCTGATAAACCTCAACTTTTATTTACTATTTTTAAAACTCGTATTTTAAAGTATTTCGGGGGTTTTTTTCAGTTCAAAGTTTTTGGAAGGTACATTTGTACAGTTTTCAATTTATTGTACTGGAGGGCATTTCTTCAGAAAAGGGACTGAGCAATAAACAAAACTCATGTATTTTGACCACAAAAAGAGACACTCGGCATCTTAAATTTTACTACTGCTGCTCTGTAGACATAGAGGATTCTTTGGATAAGCCAAATACAAGTTGGATCTGT
The DNA here is from genome assembly GCA_013400615.1 of Syrrhaptes paradoxus. Taxonomy (NCBI): domain Eukaryota; kingdom Metazoa; phylum Chordata; class Aves; order Pterocliformes; family Pteroclidae; genus Syrrhaptes; species Syrrhaptes paradoxus. Next base: position 26,778 of record VZTO01003525.1, on the reverse strand, counting down.
CAGTATACTAACTTCAGCAAAATTCTTACGAAGAATCTGACCCAGGTAGCATGGAGTTGTTCAAGGCAGTCTAATATTAGTTTTCTTGCAAGTCTTTAAGCGGAGGAAGAGCTGTGCTTGTGGATGTATCAGTTTCTGGGGACCTGAATACCCAGCTATATTATTACTTATCAGCTTTTAATTTATCAGGGAGTATGTAGAGACTGGTTTCTGCTGGAATTCTGATAGCAAACAATGTAATTTCTAATTTGTCGTCTTTCAGGAATATCCAGTAGGTGGCGCAAGTACACAAGGAATTTGTACAATCCTTTTCTTATCGGAGTTCTTTTATGTTTGGTTCATTTCAAGGATTGTAATTCAAGTTTAGTCCACATCGTTAAAGCGTTCCCACTTCTTTATGCATAGATATCTCAAAATTTTATCTTAATTAGGTTTGTGTGTCTCAGTTTTCTTTTTATGCTCTTCTGCTTCTCCTTTCATACCACTTGGATCCTGTTCTAGACTGTAGAGAGAAAACCAAAATATTTTCTGTCTACATTCATAAGAGACTTCTCAGTACATTCCTGGGGAACAGTGGCAGATAATCCTCTCTCACGTTGCCATATACTAGGATCAAATAGCCAAATGTTTTCCGTCTAAAGAGCTAATTGTTTTTTATGGGGAACCAGAGGTTTTATCTTAACTCTCCATTCTGTGTCTTTTTTTTTTTTTTACAGATCATCTGGTAACTTATTTTAAAATGTTATTTAGCTTTTTACTTTCTTTACTATATTATGAAAGTTATTACTACAATTTCCAGGTTACAGATCCTATATTTTATGATAGCAGGAAGTTATTCCTTTTGAACAGATAGCAAACTGCTGTCCTTAATCACAGCAAAACTCCTAGAAATTTCATCTGTGTGTAAGTCACATGTGAGGCTGATTTGAGACTTCAAGAATGGTGGGGAGGCTTTCACTTCAACTTTTACTGTTCTTTGTTCTTTTGTAGCAAAATTTCTGTGTGTTGAATACATACTATTTTTCATTATCTTCCTTAAGAGTTTCCCTCATGAAACTGAAGTATTTAGTTTTCTACTGAAACACGAGGAAGTACACAGCAAAGAATTTGGGGTAATGATTTTATTTTCCATGGAGCTGAGCACAAACACAACACTTACTAATTACAAGAAACAGAGAAAAAACTGTAGTGTCTTATTGCATATATACAGTCGAGGCATATTGGTTGTGTACTGATTTCATGTTTATCTGTGATTTGTATGATTAGCTGCATTTTCTCTGATTACCAGAGTAAGAAAAAATAATTCTTCTCTTAGCAGTATGTAACTAGTAAAGCTTTAGAGTCTGTAGTAAAACGCACTGGATAAAAAGTACAACATGCTTTTAAACTAGCATGTCTCTACAATGTAAATGGATTATATTTACGCTATCCAGCTCTACTTGCTTCAGAAGCTTCTTTGTCTTGTAGTTCTCATTCTTCATGCCAAAAGACATTTAGACATTATAGCTGTATTTCATCCTTTTAGATAAGGAAAGAGAGCTAATCTAGGTTTAAGAAAGCCAGTCATTATGAGAGAAAATAAATGGAAGAAGGTCACTGAAGAGCTACGTGGAGTTAGCCTTATGGTTTTGAACCCCTGGCTGGCAGCAAAACACCATGACAACAGCTTGCTCACCCTCCCCCCTCCCAGGGATGGGGGAAAGAAGTAAAGGGAAAAGAGACTCGTAGGTTGAGATAAAAACTATTTAATAACTAAACTACAATAAAATTAAAAACAATACTAATAATAATAATAATAATAATAGTAATATATACAAATGAGTTATACAGTGTGACTGCTCACCACCTGATGACCAAGGNGGCTGTGCTTCTTCCCAGCTTCTCCTGCCCTGCAGACACTGGCACAGCAGAGAAGCTGAAAGTCCTTGACTGTCCTGGCAGCAACTATCAACATCAGAGTGTGATCAGCCTTCTCCTCAGCACAAATCCAACATATAGCTTCACACTAGCTACTATGAAGAAAGTTAACTCTGCCCCAGCCACAACCAGGACACTTTTCTGCAAAAACTTGTTATCATATGGGTAAACTTCATCGTCTCCTGTTGTAATTGGAAAGCTTCGGATATTAAGCTGTATATGTGATTAGTGGTGCCACCCTTGAGTACCAAAGGCATGAAGACTACTTGGTTTAATCGCAGCATCAGGCTTTTAAAAATGTGTCGCAAAACAGAACCCAGTCTCAAGTATCATGTTGCTTGGCTTGTAAAAAAAGGTGAAAACAGCTATCATACTGTTTTTAATTTACTTCCCTGGCCTGTAGGTATGATTGTTCCTGTAAACTTGTGTCAGTAATGCTTCCCTTCAGATACCACTGTGGCAGCTGCAGCTGTTGCTGCAGTTTTCCTTTCTTTTTCTTTATTTGCTTCTGAAGGTCAAGTGATGGTTCCTTGAACAAGCATATCTGAAAACTTATCTACATTTTAACTTACATTACTAGATGAGCAACCTGGTCTAGGGAAAGGTGTCACTGCCCGTGGCAGGGGGCTGGAACTCTATCTAATGTCCCTTCCCACCCAACCATTCTGTGATTCTTTGAATGCTCTTCCTTTAATACTTAGGAAACATGGAGGGGGGGGAGGTGGTGTCTGAAAATGGTAAGTTTTAGAAATTAATGCAGTGTTTGATTGATGTGGGATTTTTGGGGGCATTTTCTTTGTTTAAAAACATAGCTTCTTGAGTTAGAAGAAACTACCTCCAGGTGATCCAAGAAACCACATTAACAGATCCTAACCTTTGAGTTTGTTTCCTTGTTAATTTTACTTGTGAATAAGAAAAGTCACACAATTGTCTGTAGTAGGTTTTCTGTAGAATTTGCATTTGTCTCAAACTTGTGACAGAATCCCTATTAAAATAAGGAAAGACAGATGATCTCTGCATTAGCAGGTATAAACCTCAGTTTCACAAAAATAAAACCATGTAATAGCATCTAATAATTTTAATTTATTCTGTGAAGCTTGCTAGAATAATATTAGTTCATAACTTGTCTACTAAAATAATACCATAAATGAAGACTTCTATACCCAGAAACTTTTTTGGGATCTAAAGTATACTTATTTGAAGAAGAAAAATTGGAACATGACATGTAGAGCAACATACAGCAAAGTTTTGATTTAATGTTAGGATATTAAATGAGTTATTTAATATATCTTCTCTATGGAAAGACTTGTTAATAAGGAAAGACTTTTTCATTAAGAGCTTTAATTCAAAACTACATTAAAAAAGGTAATTTTGTGCTTTCAGTGTTTTCTCCAGTCAAAGATCACACAGCTAAAGAAAAGTTCAGTAAACTAAACCTTGCTATATTAATCACTTTCATAACAAATGAGTAAAAAATTACTAGCTTATTGTTTAAATATATTTCAAACTCGTTTTTCATGCACTTCTTGTAATGGCTCCTAAAATTACTTGGCGTTTGCCAAGAAAATGTGAAAAACACATAGAATCATAGAATGGTTTGGGTTGGAAAGGACCTTAAAGATCATCAAGTTCCAACCCCCCTGCCATGGGCAGGGACACCCTCCACTAGACCAGGTTGCTCAAAGCCTCATCCAGCCTGGCCTTGAACATCTCTAGGGATGGGGCATCCACAGCTTCCCTGGGCAACCTGAGGTTCCAGTGCCTCACCACCCTCACAGTAAAGAATTTCTTCCTAATATCTAGTCTAAACCTGCCCTCTTCCATTTTAAATCCATTACCCCTCGTCCTTTCACTACATGCCCTTCTAAGTAGCCCCTCCCCATCTTTCCTGTAGGCCTCTTTCAGGTACTGGAAGGCTGCTATAAGGTCTCCTCGGAGCCTTCTCTTCTCCAGGCTGAACAACCCCAGCTCTCTCAGCCTGTCCTCGTAGAGGAGGTGCTCAATCCCTCTGTTCATTTTTATGGCTCTCCTCTGGACCTGCTCCAAGTCCCCAAGGCTAATCTCATATAGCATGTATCATAGACATCAGTGACTTTCCATCTCTTCCATTACTCATAACAGGAAATGATGATACACTGAAAACAGTGTGACAAAGTTACCATGTTTAAGATGAAATACAGCCCCCTGATTTTCTTCTTGCTGATTGTGGAGTGGCTGAAATTTGTATTTAGAAAAGATCTGGAGTTTTTGGACTTTTAGTTTATCAACAGAATGCTCTATAGAATAAGCAGATTTGATGGGCAACTGACACAGGATGACATGAGTATGTAAATTTGGCTACTTAGGACCAACGTTTGGTCACACTGATGTGTCTATCTTGCCTGTTAATCTCCAATGTTGAGGTTTATACTGAAATACACATACATAAAATGAACAGGTGTTGCTTTTTCTATTAGCATGTGAAGCAGAAGGATGTGTGAATGTGTTCTGCAGTTAGATTACTACAACAGTTGCTTATTCATACACTAAGAACAAAGATTAAAAGACTGAGAGGTAGCTTAACTGAAGAAAAACAGAACTTATGCTCACTCTGCAATACAAGTTATTAGTAAAGAAGTACAAGCTACTATCTTTGAAATCACCCGAAGGCATCAAGAAGAAGCTTGTAGGTCAAGCACTTGAGGATTCCAAGTCACCAAAGGCGAAGCTGCTGCCCTGCAGGCCAGGTATTTGGTTACCTGTAGCATAAGTGGTGTAGGGTTCACATGTGTTCTGTTAGGCATTCCTTTGATGTGAAAGTTAGAGTTACACCTAGCTCCTAACTGAGAATAACAGGTTGAAACTTAAATGGAGTTCCCAGATAATTAGCAATTGCCTACCCACAGGTTGGCCAGAAATGAATTTGTTCCTGGCTCATGATGTGTTCTCCATCATTAGTGAATGATGGAGTTAGTTTCCAGTTTCAGTGTCAAAGGTGTATTGCTGTTACTCTCAATCTGGGTAAGAGGTTTCGTTTGACAGAACGAAATAGATCATTGCACAGAGAAGAGAAAGGAATCAGAAATAAGGTTATTCTCCAGTTCTTTGTTCTGTCTTAGACCCATATTTCTGAAGATAAAAACACTAAAGGACCATCACCTCCTCCCCCTATCAAGGATGCTGTGAGCATCACTAATGGGTGCATCTCTCAGAACTAAGAGGAAACTTGGGTCAGTAGCTACATTTTAATGGGACTGCAAAACATGCCTGGGGTCTCATTAAACACTTCAGTTTGACTTCCTAGTCTCAGACAATGCTGTTACTGGCAGTGATGCTTGCTTCAGTGAACTAGGAAAACACAAAGAGCGTGTTTTGCTTTGTTTGTTTGTTCTGCTGTTCCAGCTGGATTAAACTAAATTATTTTCATCTCGGTGACTTGCTGCAGACATAAAAGGACTGTGGTTCTTAGTGGTGAGAAACAAGAACATTACCTCCACTACAGAATTTCTATTTTTCTCCCTTATGTGTAGTTCGTTTCTCCAATTTTTGGTACTTAAGAGAATCATAAAGTTTTCATGGTCTGCAGTTGGTATATTCTTATGTAAAACTGCTACTACGCTTGTCATGAAATTGTAATAGGACACAGCACTTACTGCAGCTGTGGACTTTTCACAATCATCTGAATCTCCAGGTGTGCCCTTGAATTGACAATAACAAGGTCATGTGTTACTGCTATACCTTTACTGTATTTTATATTCTCATTGTCTGGGAAAATTGTTTCATAGGAAGGAGTTAATATGGATACATACCTGTTCTTAACTTTTTCCGAACGTTTATATGGTCTTACATCTTAGGAATTTCATGTGAAAACATAAAGCATAGAAATATAGATTATATATAAAGCTCCATTAGTTTTATAGATTAAAATGGTAAATTTGAAGCAAGTAATAAGATGTTTTATAGTTCAGATTGATAAAAATATTCTATAAAATTTTAAGCAAAGCTTTTCTGTTGTTTAACACAGTTTCTGGCTGCATAGTTATTTCTGTGTCGGTGTAAATAATAGTAGCTTGTAATTAGAACACTTGAATTCTATTTCATTTGCAGTAAGGAAAATAATGAAAAATATAATTTCTCTGCCTTACAGAAAATTCACATACGAGTGGGTTTTTTTCAGTCTCAAAGAAAAGTCAACCAAACAACTTGGAATTCTATTATCTTTGCTAGTATGTTTCAAAGCAAAATAGTCATCAAGGGTGAAATTCACCTAATACAGAAGAAAAGCTGCAGAAAGCCCTTCATTGCCACTATGTTTTTAATGTAGTTGGAGGAGACAGGCAGACAAAAGGAATCTTGGGTTGCTTTTAGGGCTGTATCTATGGCCTCTCTGCTGCAACTCTGTAGTTGTGGTTGTTGGCATCACAGTTAAATTGATGTCTGCTGCCACTTTTTCAGATCCTCCAGAGAACATTTGGGCTGTTCCATTTCATGCCACTGCTCAGTGCTGTCCAAATCTCATTATCTTGGAGTTGCATAGGATTTTATCTNTCAAAGCAAAATAGTCATCAAGGGTGAAATTCACCTAATACAGAAGAAAAGCTGCAGAAAGCCCTTCATTGCCACTATGTTTTTAATGTAGTTGGAGGAGACAGGCAGACAAAAGGAATCTTGGGTTGCTTTTAGGGCTGTATCTATGGCCTCTCTGCTGCAACTCTGTAGTTGTGGTTGTTGGCATCACAGTTAAATTGATGTCTGCTGCCACTTTTTCAGATCCTCCAGAGAACATTTGGGCTGTTCCATTTCATGCCACTGCTCAGTGCTGTCCAAATCTCATTATCTTGTAGGAATAGTTGCATAGGATTTTATCATCTTTATTTTTTTAGGGATGTTGCATTTAATAAGAACAAAAGAAACTGATTTGAAAGATGAGCAGATTTTGGGATGTGCTATTTTTGCTTGATTTCTGTTAGTCTGCTTAGGCACTGGATGTTTTGAGAGGGTTTGTTTGGGTTTTTCCTTATATTGGTAGCTAATACTGGAGATTATATAGTGAATCTGGTTTTTAAATATTATTACAGTACTTATCTATAAAATAGCTAGTGCCTAAATCATGTAAAAGTTGAATCTCATAGACCATATTGTGAATCACTGATACTCAATAAAGCAGATTTTGCTAGTGAATGTGGGACCTGAACTTACGAAAATCAGTAATTAAGCTTTTATTTTAAATGATGAAATTTCAGTACTTTTAGAATTGCCAGTATTAGTTGTCAAAATGTAAAATATTTTGAGTTACCTTTTCTTATATTCATGGTGTCATAATTTTTAGCAGAAAATTTCATCATTTACAACCTACAAATCACACTCATTAGATATTTATGCCTGTGATTGTTTATGTGCTCTGATTGGTGAGCACAGCAGTTTCTTCATACTTTGCTACTATGATGCTGGAAAACCTGATTTTCCTGAGCTGCTCCAACCAAGCAGTACACTGATTCCTTTGCAAATCTGTAGCTCTGTTACTGGAAAACTTGAGCTTTAACTACAGTATAATTTTGAAAAGTTATATGTAGACTATGAATTGTTAAACCATGTATTAATCGTCTTTTGACCAGAGGTCAAAATTGCAATGTAATTACCAAGGAACTGGGCAATCAAAATCTAGATGAGAACACCAGAAAGTCACTAGCTGGTTTCTGGTGACTTTGTTATAGCATCTCCAGAAAGAAACTTACAAAAATATGTTACTCTGTTCGAAATTCTACTTGCCAAAAGCAACCACATGAAAATTTTCAGCTGGAGTGTCTTTTGGGGAAAGTCTTATAAAACCAAAATGAGGTCTAGCACTCCCAGGAACAGTCACAGCCATGAAAGCTGTGTGTGTAATGGCAGAGTAAGACACTATTAACACTGTCATTACATTTAATAGAAGTGCTAGAACAGCTCTCACTGCAGAAGTGAAAGAAAATAATTCAGGCTACTTATAAAACATAACTCACAACCAAATACTTTGAGCAGTGATTTCATTTTACTTTTTAATTTTAAAAGAAACTTTCTGACTTTTTTGTGTTCAGATAATACCAAAGTGTTTAATTATATGTATGTGTTATTAAGAAATGAAATTGTGGAGTTTGAAAAGTTATGTAATAATGTTATAAACAAATGAAAACATCTGGTATTATTTGCAATTGCATAAAGCCATTGCATAGGAGCCGTCATGCTACTAGAAAAGTTTATTTTTTTAGGATAGGTCAAAGATGTTGTGAAATCAATGAATGATAATTTTTCATAATGAACACTGTGTCAACACTGTATTATACGCAGCCTCATTCTGTCCCTAGACTTCCCAAGAGTTTACAGCCATACTCAACAGTTTATATCTGATTAATTTCAAGGATTGTACTTGCATTACTTAACTTGGATACCTATCTCATTCCTCCTATTTCTTAGTATCATAGCAACAGTGACTTACTGTAGCTGTGATCAACATTGTCAGTTTTTTTTGTTTTCTACAACCACCCGTTGCTACAGCTATGTAGCACATTGCACTGCTAGCTTACTTTTCTTAACTGGAGTCTAATCCAGGACCTGTAGGTGGACAGACCATACGTACACTTTGGAACACTTGTAAGGGTTAAAGTGCATTGTTGGGGAAAGCTCTTGGGCTCTGTTAATGTCAAAGAAATTCTGTGGCTTCCCAGAAATAAAAATGAAATGGAATGCACTGAAAAAGCCTACTATGTTTGGCAGATGTTTTCAGGAGAAGGCAAACCATTTTGGTTATCTCAAGCTACAGAGTGATAATAAAAATTATCTCGAATCCCAAAAAGTTCACAAAATACAACACAAAGTTGCCATTGCACAGGTGGTGTTTAACTTCTGTTCAGAAAGCTTGTTCCTCCATAAGAGTGCGTGCACAGTATCATGGCTTCAGCGGCCCCACTGAAACTGAAGCAGACTATTTGCTTGTTCATTCAAACTTCTGAAGTGTTTGAATGAATAGTTCTGAAGATGGTACAGAATTACACTGGTATCCTGTTTTCAAAATTATGTTTGCTACTGTTAACAGGAAAATAGATTTTGGTGTGGAATTTGAAATGTGCTAGATAATGGCCACCTTATGAATTCAGCTTGGATCCATTATATTGCAATAATGGACCAGCTAGAGCATAGTAATGTCCTATATCAAATGAGAACATATGGCTTCAGTATATTACATTTCTTTTAATGCTATTCAATCTTTACATAGGCCACGTGCTCAGTGGAAATACTGTTAGAGTAACAGCAAATGCAACATTCCTTTTTTAATTTTCTTTTAGACCTTGAATATTTTTATCAAGTAAATCAATTAGAATTAGTAAAAGGCAAGGAAAGAAAAAAATAGCAATGATAAATCTGCTACATTTAAAAGAATGTAATAAAAATAACTAATTTCTTTCTACTAGATAACTTATGTGTATGTGTACTTATGAGTGTGTGTGCGTAGGTGTGTGCAGAGGGAATGGTGAGAGACTGAGGAAATACCCATTTGTTTTTCCTCTTAGACAAATTATGTTCCTACAGCCATTAACAAAGTAGACATATGGCATCATTTAACAAAGGAATTTATGAATAGTAAGTTCTTCATCAGTTCCCTGTTGTTCCTGTAAAAATGTATTCAGCACAAGTGTTCTGTGAGCTATTCAGAAAGCAAAATGCTTAAAAATATTTTGAGAGACCATGATGATTTATTCAAGATGGATATCTTTAAAAATAGTCTTAAAGTGTGGGATTTTTTTTTTTTTTAGTAAATCCTTAAAAGGAACTTGCTGTTTGTCATGAGGCATATATGCTGTATGAAAGGGGATGAGGAAGACCAAAAATCATCTAAGGAAATTTATTATATTCTGGACCTGGAGATAGCAATAAACTGCTGGCTAGTATCACAACCACTCTAGAATGATCCTAGGTAATCCTGTCATCCTTGTCCACGTACTACGTTGCATCTTTATGGGTGAGGGAGATAAAGTCAGAGAGGCTGGAGTCCAGAAAATGATATTCAGAGGCCAGCTATAGATTCTTTCTATGTATTACAATGATGTTTTAAAAAATATTGAATTTCTAATCAGCAAGACTAAACAGTTTTATATGCTGTCTTGGGCTCTAGATGTTTGAAACCACATGAATTCCTGTATGAAAATTCAGACAAAATTCAGGTGCTTAAGACTCCATAAAATAATATTCAGTGTAGTGACAGAGTTCTTTGTCTTAATTCCTAAATAGATCTTGAACAGTCAATATTTAATTTGTAAGTGATATTTATAGTAGTAATTTTATTATGGCTTTTTTGCCTCATCTCTATGAAGAAGCAGCTGTAGGATGGAAGTAAATGTCAGAGCCAAAGGCTTATTTGATTAAACTATGGCAACATCATTAATCTTCAAAAGGAAATCAAGATAATAGAGGGGGCTGGATGGACCAGGAGATTGATAATTGGTTAGAAAGCTTTTGACCTTTGAGCCAGTAGTTCAGATTCAAGCCAAGTCAGTAGTGACTGAAAATCATTACTCTCTGATAGCAGTGCAATTGCCATGTGAAATGGGTGGTTGCTTTCATTCCTGTTCCTAGTGAACTGGTATTCTCATTGCAAAAATAACTACTCTCATTGTCAGGGGTTTAAGGAAGGAAAGGGAAACTCCTTCACTTTCTCACCCTCAGACGTATTTTGGGAGATGAGGGAGGGGAGAAGCTGCACTCCACTGGCACATTGAAAGCATCACAGCTACTGTCAGGCTCCTGTTAAGGAATTAGAAGCTCTGAATTCCTACTTTGTCCATGTGACACATCTCATTGACATTAGTAAAAGTGAAAGTTTAAAATGTAAGACCAGCCTAAGCACCTTCATAATGATATTTCTCATTTAGATACATTGGTTTGTTTTCACTGTTTCCAGTAGGAAAATATGTGTGTCAATAGAGATTTATTTTTTGTCTATTTGTAATTCATAGAAAACTGTCAAGCAAGTAGTTTATATGAATCTGTTTGACCTTGGAATTGTGCTTGACCTGTTTTGAATCAATGGATGATTCATACCTGAATTGCGATACTAAAAATTTACAACTGCTTGTCTATGTCACATTGTGTTTTTCCTTCCTTAATTGGATGTCCTGATGTTAATAATTAATGCCACCTGAAACCAATATAATTTAGTCTTGTAAGAAATTATTTAGCTTACTGACAGTCTCAAGAACCACAAAGAGTCATATTAAAATGATGGAAGATTACATTTGTCCTCCTCTTCTGGATAAAACCTGGTTGCATTTACCATCTCCTTCACCATCCATTTCCTTTCGTTCTTTTCACCTGTGAAGAATGTGTGTCTGTTGTTCACACGGGCATGCTTCAAGACATTTTGTTTTTTTTTCAATCTATTCTGTGAGTCTGAAAACCAGGAGGATGTTCTGTTGCTTCAGTATGCTAGTATTACTGTGTCCTTTATACAGTTTATGCTTAAATTAATAATGTTTCATCTATTCTCGCTTATTTCACTGCCTTCTTTTAAATAGCTTTAAATTTAGAGTTTGACTGTCTGCTATGTATTGTCCCTGTAAGATATAAGGTTCTTTTTCTTGAAAAAAACCCCACCTTGCCCCATCTGAACCCCCCAAAAAATCTCCAGTATTTAAAGTACAATCTATGTCTCATTTTACTATACAGCTAGTCCAGCTAGGAGTGTTCACTAGTAGGGTGGTGGGGTTTTTTTGCATACTTTTTGTTTCTATGGTAGACAAAAGACAGGAGAGAATAAAAATATCATTGAACCATTTGAAACTCAATAAATGCTCATATTATTAGAAGTTTTCTCACACTGAAAAGACACTGATTCAGAGGTTGCTTCATTGTTTTCTCCATGGAGAAAAAGCTGCTTTAGGAACCCATTGTATTTGTACAGGGTCTTTTTGAATCCTTTCAGATGTGACTTTGTAATACAAAAAGTGCTAAAAGGGTGAACAAATGTGATCATTCTGTGACCTACACTGTTGGTTGTTTTTGTGTAACTGGTGCATTTCCCTTAGCTAGCCAGCAATGACAGGAAACAGCCTTCCTCTACTGCAGACAAGGAAATAAAACAGAGATAGACGCAAAGACTTACCCTGCAGTGCTGTAGTCCATGTAAGCTTTATTTCTGAATTCTATCTCGGGTTTCAGTAAAGGAGTTAGTCCTGCTTGTTTTAATATTCATTTGTGAATGAGTAAACATGAAAGCATTATTAGCTGTGCCTTGTTGCATATTTCTGTTTGAGAGTGTATTTATCAAATAAGACCAGATGGAAATGTTCTTCACAAAACTGGTTATTATGGCTTTGAAGAGAGGTTAAAAATGATATCACAGAATCACAGAATGTTAGAGATTGGAAGGGACCTCGAAAGATCATCTAGTATGATATGACATTCTTGTTTTTCCAGTGTGTGTTTGCCAAGTTTCTGTAAACACCCTAGTGTAGTAAAAATGTAAAAATTATAATATTGAAAAGAATGGGAGAAGTGAGGGATAGAAAAGCCTTTCAATCTATGATCAAGTTCTTTATAAATGACCTTGCATGTGTGTGACAGGCCCAAATTTGTATCTTGAGTGAAACCCTTTTGCTCATAAAGAGTAAATGTTGGTGTAATGGGAATGTGAAAAGAAAAGCAGGCCCAGATGCCAGCTTCACAATGTGTCTAAAATGGGAACAGTCACCTTCGTCCACACTGGTGATCCACATCCCCCCTGGCAGGGGACAAGGGGACACAGAAAAGTGCCATGAAAGTCAGTCCACATACAAAACTAAAAGAGAATAAGCAACAAGATAGACAACTGCCAATTAATTATTTTCCTTTGGAAAAAATCTTTAAATCAAACTGAATGGGATTTCATCGAATATTCAGGTTCTGTATCACTTGGTACTTCCTTTAGTTTCATGAATTATAACAATCCTGGCAGCTTTAACTTTATAAATGTGTTCAAAAACGTATCTGTGAACATGAGTATATTCCAACATATTCACATTGCACCATAGTTCCCAGGCAGTCTCCTCAGGCTAAACAAATAATCCAAACCGAACATAATAAGTCTCACACTGTACTTTGCCTTTAGCTAAGTAAATAGGGTATTTGCAGAAAAGATTTTCCAAATTTAATCTATACCACTGAGGAAAACTTGATAAGGTTTCTAGAACCACTCCGGTCCTTATCTGTAATAGGAGTCTAAGTTAAGTCTAGGTGGGGGCCGGTCACCTGTGGTGTTCCCCAGGGATCGGTTTTGGGGCCTGTCCTGTTTAACATCTTTATCAATGACNCAGCAGTGTGCCCAGGTGGCTAAGGACCCCAATGGCATCCTGGCCTACATCCGCAATAGTGTGGCCAGCAGGACTAGGGAAGTGATTGTGCCCCTGTACTTGGCCCTGGTGAGGCTGCACCTTCAGNAGTTGCACCAGGGGAGGTTTAGGCTGGATATTAGAAAAACTTTCTTCACTGAAAGAGTGATCAGGCATTGGAACAGGCTGCCCAGGGAAGTGGTGGAGTCACTATCCCTGGAGGTGTTCAAGAAATGTGTAGATGTGGTGCTTAGGGACATGGTTTAGTGAGTTAGGTGGTGTGGGTTGATGGTTGGACTTGATAATCCTCGATGTCTTTTCCAACCTTAATGATTCTGTGTTCTCTTTCATGTTACCAATGCTTTTGGTAAGGGGTACAAAGCAATAAATAACTAGGGTTGCACACCACATGTTAACAATATTTTTACAAACCGGAACTTGTAGTGTTAACACCAAAAAGTTGGATTTTCTTTTTTTTTTTTTCTTGGCTTTCCAAACTTCCTAATCCATTTCTGCATCAGCAGATTTCGGACTCTTGCAATGTCTGTAGTTCTAGATGCAGATTTCAGCTGCTGTTTTTAACTGATATAAAGTGTTATCAATCCATGAAGTTAATATTGTTACTATAAAATCAAATTAAATAACACAAAGAACTAACACTGATTAAAAAAACAGGTAGTTTTGGTTTGGATTTTTCTTTTACTATTAGAAAGAGGTTTTGAGACACAAAAAGCTTGTACAGTGTTAGGATTCTTTTCTCCTTGGACTGTTTTTGGTTTTGTGGGGTTTTTTGTTTGGTGTGTGTGTTTGTTTGTTTTTTTTTATTTTAGTTTGTTTTTCAGTAGATATACTTTTTTTTTCATATAAGAGCCACAAGGAAATACTTAAAAAGAAAAGTGAATGTGGTTGATTTGGAAAGGTTGGAGTAAAGCCTGTGATTGAACTCCTGCTTGCTTTACCAAGGAAGTCAAAAGGAATTCTCCTGGTAGGTGGGTAGGTTTGGTTCTGGTGCTGCCTCCCTCACAGATATGATGGATTTAAAGGGTAGAAGAGATCATCATGTCCATCTGGTCTGAGTATTTGAATAGTACGAGCTATTGGAATTGGAGTCAGTCATTCCTAGAATAAATTTGTTGTCAGTGTATCAAATGACTTGGGCATAACAAATTTTTGGTTGAATAGTAGTAATAATTTTAAAGTTAGATACAAATAATTATTAAATAAATACTCCTTTTGCTGAAGTTATTGTTAATGATGTGTTTTGTTTTGTTTTTTTTTTTTTCCTTCCAAATAAGGTATTGTAGCTTCCTAAGGTACTGAAAGTGTTTGTTTATTAACCCAGTGGAAGTGGGGGAGTGGAAATACTGTAAAACAGGTTACATGTTTATAAATATTCAATTTATGTGGTAGTATACTGTTAGCTCTTGTTTTATTGTTTACTTGAAGTATGGACACTTGGGTTATTAATGCCTGGATAAATGGCTTATTCACCTTTTACGTGCATAATTCATCTGCAACTTCGGTGTTTGTAGATTTCTAAAAGCCTTAATGTAATACAATGTAATGTTGGGGCACAGAGTGAGTATTATGTTTCTCTTTAGTAGCCCCTTATCTTGGATAAGAACACTGCCTGGGGTGTGAAAGAATGTAAATAGATACTTGCAGGTTTAGCTGTTTGTCTTCCCTTGAGTTTTCTCTGTTCTTATAATTTTATATCTGGATGCCATCTCTCTTTTAATATCCCTTCAGCTTTAGATTTGGACTCCCTTGTTTTTTAATTTCCTTTTTCTCTTCTCTCCTGTTCATGTCTCTTTCTGTCCATCTGCAGTCAGAAATTCCAATATAAAAAGAAATGAACAAAATATAAAAGCACCAAAGAACCCTCCAGGTTTTAGTCATCTTGAAGTAATAGAAAACCCTTGCTAGCATTGTTTGTTTGCTTTTGTTTTCCTAATGGTCTAAGCATTAGATCAAGGATCAAATAAGGGTGTGTCTCAAAGCTGTAATAAGCACCAGCTCAGGATGGGCTAGTTATGGAAAGTGCTTCTGTGAGTTATAGACTTTACGGTTAGGAGAAAAATTACCATCCTGCTATATAAGATACTGATTTATACTATTATGGTAGTGACAAAATTGGCTGCAAAATCGTTGTGAAAAGAACAAAAAATATGCGGTATCCCTTGCTCATGTTATTACTCCTCCATCCTTTTTGAAGAAATCTTTGTATGCTTATTTTCATGCTGTGATGAATGATAGCTGACAAAAAGGAAACTCAACCAAGGCAATGCATACAAATCAGAGCCATAATATGATGAACTGCAGTAATTCCTACTGGCAGTAAAAATCCCCCAAGCTTTAGACAGCTGTAAGGAACGTGAGCAGTTTAATTCAGAATGTTTGCTTGGTGGGGTCCATCTGCTTCCCAGGGGTATCTATATTTGGGTCCTCACCTTGCCATAGTCACACATGAGGCACAGAGAAAGTGCTGTGTGTTTTTTGTTTTTTTTTTTTTCTCTTTTTTTTATAAATTGCGTTCCTAAATAACACTCCATGGGTTTTTTTGCTGTTAACTTTTTCAGTTTTGGAAAACAACAGTTGACCATGACAATTTAACTTTTGTATGTTTTTACAGACTATAGTGACCCAATCAGTTGAGGATTGTGGTGAATGAGGCCAGCTAAGGTCTGAACTTCACTTCTGTGAGATCTTGGAAGATGTGGCATCGTATTCACAGGTAGACTTTTAAAAAACTCTGTAGATGTCTCTATCATGTCCAAGAAAATTGTAATGATTGCAATTAAACCTTCAGCTCTCACCTTTCACTTATATAGTTTTCTATTTTGTTATTTATGTATTAAACACAAATTAGTTTTAGGCCCATGAAACTGAGCTGGAGAAATCCAGGAAGCTAGTATCTTTGCTGCATATCTCAACAGAAATTCTTGATGCGATCCAGATTGTGCTACTACTGTCCAAGTGACTACTTGCAAAGGTCGATGTTGTATGTTACCTTTTCAAGGCTATTTCAATTTACAAGTAGATTGGAGAAAATAAGAGTGCCTTTACAGTCTGTTTCGTCCTTCTTAAAGAACAGAAACTAATTTTCTCTTTCTGAGCTTTACTTTTTCCAATGCTTTTTTCTTGTAATTGCAGGGTGTTGTTTTTGTCAAATGGTGTTTGTCTCTTTTCAAATGCGTAATTTAGCAGAACCTCTTTCACAGGGGAAAAAAACCCAATGTCTTAAGTTTCTTCATGTTTATTAATATGTCTGTCTATTTCAATTGCTGCTTATGGAATCCGCTGTAAACTGGTTTTACTATATTCTTGTCAAGAATCTAATGCTGGGGATGAAAAAAAAAAGAGGCATTTTATAACTTTGAATTCAGATAGTATATATTTTGAGGTTAAAACCTAAATGAGCTTGAAACACAGTCTCTAGAAGATGGCGAATGTTTAGTGTTTTTGTTTGTTTATTTTGTGATTTTTTTTTTTTGGGGAGGGTTGTTTTTTTGTCAATTTGGTCTATGAAGCATTGTACACTGGAGAAAAAGTACAGGTGACACAGAATGATTGAAATCAGTAATGATCCATGTATCACAGCTTTGTTGAATGCTGCTATAAACTCTTTGCAGGCAGATACAGAGTGAGGAAGGTCTGGATGTTTTTTGTCCTCTTAAGTTATACAGAAAAGGCAAAAAACTGTGGAGTGTAGTTTAAAGCTGGTTGTGCTGTAATTTCAGTGTGAAATAAGCACAGTACATACAGGCTTTGATTTTATTAAATAGTTTTTGATATTTTCTTTATAGTAAGTCATTACTCTGCCCAGATTCCATTTTAGGCAATCCTTGATTTCAGTGGATAATGTACTTCTATGCTGCCCAGTGCAGTTGTGCGGCTGATACTAAAGACAAGCTTTCCTACATGTGGCTGCATTTTGGTAATTGTGTGATATATCTTATGTAAATACTTAAAAATTCAAGATGTATTTTTTTCCATAAAATTCTGATGAAAAGTTAAGATAAAAAGTTGGAAGAGTCCGGATCCTAGTTTTTTGCTCAGACCTGTCTTTACTGGTTGTTCTTTGGGACAAATGCCACAATACAATTTTTGGTTTTGTATCTTCTCTTACTGAACTCTGGGCTTCTGACATAGTAAAAAGGAATTAGGAAATTTGGATTATATCTCAGTGACTCTACCAAATGTATAAAAAGAGCTTAACTAATATCAACACTATCAGCATGTATTATCTTGACTAGACTTACTGGAATTATGCCAAAAGAGTTTGGGATGCAGCTATTACTTCTGCTTTGTAAAATGGTTTTTGGGTGATATGTTGTTATGCACTTTGCCTTTAAAATGTTATTTTTTGGACACCTCATCTGTAATTGAAATTGCATATTTTTTTCCAGGGCATTTAGGTAGACAGTTTGAAATTGTAATGAGTGGGATAATCGGGACCAAGAAATGTGGAATGATTTTATTAATTTTTTTTCTGAAACTTGATGAGTTCAGTACTTAGTAGAATGACTCCTGAGAACACCTGTGTGTGGACAAAGATGAACCTTGGCACGCTTCGTTTGTGGTGGGAACAGTGACTCAAAGGTCCACAAAGGTAGACAAACACAGAGGATGAATGGGATAGACAGGAGACTGAGAGCACAAACAGGTAGCTGCATCTGTACTTTGAAAAAACTTGGCTGGCTGGTGGTTTTTTTCCTGAAGAATTGAAATCTTGGATCAGTTACCTTACACTGCAACTTGATATTCATAATGAGTTTATATTCTCACAGCATATGTTATGAAACAAAGTTTTAAAGCACAAGATTATAAAATTAGGCACATAAATAAAAATCTAGAGTAAAAATTTAAACAGGTTAAGTGTTCTAATTCTCAGCATTATGGTATAAACTCCACAAATTACACCATTTTAGATGCACAAACGTACACCTATACTGCATAGGAGCTCAGCTTTTCATATGGCTTAGATGAGCCTATATGGGTTTGGTATGTTTATACTGGTATACGTGCATATTAGTAGAGATGTGGAAGTCACTTCTCTACTACGTGTTTATTGATATGCTATATATTCACCCCATTCAGAATGGGTTTAAGTATTCAAATGTTTGTTTTAGCTACATAAATTTCTGTTAAGATGAGGAAAATAAGCTCTAGATTTGGGAACTTTGAAGAGCTTAATGCACAAAGCAAACATTATGTAGCTGTCTGTTCTGTCCCTCAGAGCCCATTCCTTCCCCTCTTTTTCACTGTGAGTTTTTACAGCTGAACATGTTGTTTGAAAGTGTGCATAGCAGGCAGTAATCCAGGTCGTCATAAGATCATGCAGTCTGGCAAAGTAAGAGTGATAAACAAGGGAAAAAAAATCCTTTTGTTGTTATCAAATAAATACTACAGGAGAGATGAAGAGGCAGCTTGGTCATGGGACAACAATCCATAATTTATTTTGCAGTTGTCTCTAATTTAAGCAGGAGGCAGAACAACCGCACAGTTGTAGATGTTCTGGGGAAAGGATACCCAGAGCCTCATAAATCATGGTAAGGATTAAAGCAATGAACATTCATCTTCTTAACCTCGTAAAGCAATATTGTAAAACCAAGGATTACAACATACTGTGCATGTAATCTTTGCTCAGGGATAAAGGGTGTCAACTTTTCTAAAAAGCTTCTCTCAATTAACAGTAGCACCTACCTTCTAAGAAGAGACAAAAAAAATGTTAAAACTGATTTTAAATTAATTCTTACTATTAAGGGAATACTTAACACTTCCTGCAAAAGAATGAGAAGGCTTCAGGGAGACCTTGTAGAGGCCTTCCCATACCTGAAGGGGGCCTACAGGAGAGATGGGGAGGGGCTTTTTACAAGGGCATGCAGTGACAGAACGAGGGCTAATGGATTTAAATTGGAAGAGGGCAGATTTAGACTAGATATTAGGAAGAAATTCTTTACTGTGAGGGTAGTGAGACACTGGGACTGGTTGCCCAGGGAAGTTGTGGATGCCCCATCCCTGGAGATGTTCAAGGCCAGGCTGGATGAGGCTTTGAGCAACCTGGTCTAGTGGAGGGTGTCCCTGCCCATGGCAGGGGGGTTGGAACTAGATGATCTTTACAGTCCTTTCCAGCTCTAACCATTCTACGATTCTGTGAAATTAAGCACATGGAGACTATAACCATTTAATACATTATGCATGACCTATTCCTAACATCAAGGAATTTTGGTCAATGTTGATTAAAAGTCAATGGCAACAGAGTAGGGTTTTTTTATTTTCACTACACCTGGGGGAAATGTGTTTTTCTGATGTAAACCTGAGGTTTAGCTGAAGTAAACACAAAATAGTGCATTTGAATATGAAAATCCAGCCAGAGTGTAAGTTGAGTTGCCTTACACCATTGCAGATTTTTTTTTTAGATTAAAATATTTAATTATATAATAGAATGACTCTAAATGTTATTCTTTTTTATATCAAGTATATTTTGCTTAAATTAAACAAAACTAAGAAGAGACGTAAGTTTTATTAAGTAAGTTTTATGAAGTAAGTTTTATTAAGTTACTTTAAGTAATTACTGTGTCTTTTTGTGGCTGCCCATCTTGGGACATGATGCTGCCAACTATATCTCAAAAAGATTGTTCAGTTAGCTTCTTTCACAGCATAGACCTATTGAATTTGTTTGACAATGACCATGTCAAAATCCAGCAATCTAAATTTAGTAATGATGTAAAACAAAATAAAAAAATCTTCAGTTCCTTTCTTATATCCGTTATTCACCTGACCACCCCAAAAATCTTTATATGTGAAGACTGCTGTTGTAGAAGATACAGATGGAATCAATGTGATCTATTACATACTTGTAATATTAATGCATAATGCTTCTAGTTTGCTGATGACTGGCCTAACATAAAACATTTTGAGTTCTAAAAATTAAAAATGAGAGCTAAAAAATTGCATGGTAGAAATGCACAGATTATGATTAAATTATGTTAAAGCTCTCTAATCATTTAATCTTATGGATAGAGGATAAAAAATAGGTGTCATAAATCTTGATTAGGGAAGGATTTTGGTATTGTTTCACATGGTATTTTAATCTGCATTTGATCTAGGTGAATCAACAAAGAGAAAGCACAAAGGTGGTTGCAGAACTGTTCTGCATAATGACAAAATGGCTTACATTCAGAGTGAAAGTGTGTGTCGTAGGGATTTTGGTATGGTCTTAGACCTGGCTTTATTCAATATTGTCATTAACCTAACATTGGAATATATATTGCTTATCAGTTTTGTAGATAAATTTGCCATATACAAATCTGATAAGAATTAAGTGTTTAGAGGCTAGACTCGGCATTCAAAATAACATTGAAAAATGGAGGAGTAATTATCAAAAGGTGTGGTAAAAGTTGTACAAATAAAACATCATTGTGCAGAAATCATCAGAGGCAAAATACAAACTGAGGGACAACTGCTTAGGTAACTACTCAGGGCAATGAGGGAGGGGAGGGATTACAAACTGAGGCTGACTCTGTAAAATCAGTCAGGATGGAGGGTGCAAAATCTGGGACATGATATGATGAATGGAGAAAGGCAAATTTTGCACACAGCTTCAAAAAAGACCAAAAAGACAATACAGGGAACTAATATGTAGACACCACATGTTAGCTTTTGGGGGAATCATTAAATCCTCCTAAAGCCCACATCTGGGCCTGTGAAAGAGAAGGTAGTGATTTGGAAGAGTCACCATGGATTTACCAAGAGGAATTCATGCATGACCAACCTGATTGCTTCCTGTGGTTAAATGACTGGATTTGTGAACATGGGGAAAGCAATGGATGTTATTTAGTTTGGCTTTAATGAGGCTTTCAACACTGTTAGCCTTTAACATTACACTCTGGATGGGCGGAAAACTAGATTCACAGACATGCATGGTGGAGAATGAAAGGCAACAGGCAGAAACTGAAATAAGTGGGGTTCAGACAGGATATAAGGAAAAACCTGCTAACTTTGAGGACAGTCAAACTGTGGAACAGATTTCCCATAGAGGCCATTTAGTCTCCATTCTTGGAGATACTCAAGACCAGACTGGATAATGTCCCGAGAATGCTGGTCTGACCTTGTAGCTTACCCTGCTCTGAACTGAAGGTTGGACAAAGATGTCCTGATGGTCCTCCAGCCTGAAGTATTCTGTCTTTTTGTATAGAGTTTGGGAGACAATTTTTCATGTCTATTCAGCTTCAGTAAAGCTTTTTCAATGTTTTGGTCATTATACTTAGAGAAAATCATGAAGAATTTCCCAAAAGAGAAACATATCTGGTTAAAAAAAATACACATGACGTATGAGAGAATGTTTGATTAAGTGTGGCTTTAAAGTTGAAAGAATAGAAGATGGAATAAAGGAAAAATCTTAATTTGGCATGATAAGCTCCTCAAAAAGGGGAGAATAATCTATTGTCCAGATTCATGACAAGTAGGGCAAGAATTAAATTATTTCTCACTTTATAGCGAGAAAGACTTGGATTACATATAATTAAAAACCTTATAATGGCAAAAATGCCATTGAAATAGATGGTATAGGAGAAGCATGAAGTCTTCATTATTAGAGACATTTAAGAAGAGAACCGTCTGTCAGAAACACAGTGATTTCTGAGGGTAGAAAAGAGAACATTTGAATATATTTAATATTGTGCATGGAGAGACTACGCTAAAATGATTTAAAGCTCTCCTGACTTCTCTATTGTTTGCAGTATAACAGGAAGGTAATTTTTAAAAAAAACCTTCAGACAGTGAGTGTGTCAGGATTTGTTCAGACTGACTTTGCTGTCGGTTTCACTACTTTTCTCTGTAAGATTTATGTCAAATCATGTTAAAATTTAACGGTACATTTTAACACATTGTGTGTTTTGTACAAAGACGTGTTCTTTAAATTACAGCAGCCCAAATTCTAACACTCACAGTGTATATCTTTAGAAGCTTCTAATAAAAATCTGATATCATGCCAATTTTTTGATTCTCATTAACAGAGCGAAAAGTGGGCCTTTTTTTTTTTTTCCACAAATTTGGTTATCTGAAATAGAAGCAACAGCTGTAACACTTGAATGTTTCCATGCCTAATGGGCAGTTACCTTTTTTCTTCCGTCTGTGCATTGGGATACTGTCTGTGGGGTGACTCTATGTCCTTAATGTCTGATGTCACTTAGAAGAGAAATGTGTTTTGATTGACTTCGATAAACAATAATTGTATTTAAAGCTGTGACTCCTATGAGATCTCACTGAGGTTTTTGCCTTCACCACTGACAGCATTATGTGAATACAATCTGTAGGGAGAGCTTCACAGACCCTTTGTATTCTAATTGCCTGATCTATTTGCCATGAAGAATATCCTTATTATACCAAACTAAGGAATTTCCTTTTTTTTTTTTTTTTAGTGAAGTATCTTGTATTCTCTTGTCCAGCATGTATTGTTGGATGTTGAGTTTGTGCTACAAATCAGTTATAAGTTTTTAGTGCTCATTTGATTTAAGTAGCATTTTACATAGATTTACTTCTATTAATAAACATGGTAGTGGCTCTGTAAATTTAACTGTATTATATATTATCACCTAAAATACTATGTTATTATATTATGCAATTTGTGAAGTTTGCAACTAAGGTAATTGATGCTGTGGTAACAAGTATGTTACAGGAAATTGAAAAGAATAATGAGCCAGTGAGAATGCTAGTCTGGATTGATTCTGCTTATAGTCTCGCCTACCAAGAATTTTGAAACCTGCAGTTCATTTTGCATCACATAACTTATAATATCAGGATCAGATGGGCTTGTTGACTTTATGAGCTAGACAAGTGGAGTACAATGAAATATTATTAGCTGAAGCCAACTTAGCTTCGCCTGACATATGGTGATTTGCATAAACTCTTTATGCTGAACTGGGTCCTTACTTTCATAGTAAATGTTTCCTCATATTGTTTGCTGTTTTTTTTTTATTACTGAGAGCGTGTTGTTTCTTTCTGAAAGCTGAAATATCTGTATCAGACTGAGCAAAGTGTGTGCTTGCAACTGCTACAGATTTTTGAGAGAATTGAAGAATAACCTCTCAGTAAGGTTTTGGGGTATAGCTAGTGAGAATAATTCTCTGATACTTCCCCTTGGCTCCACCTCTCATTTCAAATAGAAAGCTCAAACAGACTGACCCAAAAGCTTTGTATTCTTTACTTAGAAAAAGAAAGACAGAAAAAGAATATTGAAATTCTGTAATACTTTAGGTAGAAATATCTCGTAAAAAATGTCAACTTAGAATTCATGACTTGAATTTGGGAGAGTAATAAATGTTGTGTAGATTTAGAAGTCATATAAAATTTCAGGATTGCAGATCAGACTGGGAGGGGAAATATTGAGTAAATCAAAAAATATTACAGTAGAAAATTCATTTTTTTTGGAGTCTGTGTTGAGTCGTATGTTCTTCCACAGTGCCGTCATCTTTTAGGGGCACCCATACAACAATGTAATGACTGATTATGAAATAAATGAAAGAAGATGAAATTGAAAAGTAGAATGTGGAAGTGCTATGTGTTGCAATAACTTTCAATTATCCCAGCACTTCCTTAGCTGGAAATAAGGAATGGACTAGTGAGGCACTAGGAACAAGATATAAAGCACTTTTCTGCCACCTTTCACACCTCAACCCCTAGCCCTAATTCTCCCTTCCACCTTGACCACTGGCTGCCAGGGGAGGTGTGGGTGGGTGTGGGGTTGTGGGTGTGTGCCAGGGCAGGACCAATGTTTTAATACATATGTATTCAAGATTGACAAATGGAAATATTTCCTCTAATTCAGAGATACCTTTTGGCAGTTGGTTATAAAGAGTTAAAAAGTTGTCTTGCACAAGTTTCAGGATCACATGTATTGGCCATACATGGGATTTTTTTGTTCAGCCTTGAAGCATTATTTGGTGACAGAAAGTTAAGTAATAATCTATGTAGGTAACTGTGGATGTTGTTATATTATACTGTGTTTTCACAGATTTTTGTAGCAGCAAGTTCGTTTTCTGTAATTGCAAGTTTTAATAATAAGGATTTTCTAGTGTTTCTTAAAGCTGTGGTGCAAGTTTTTGTGTGATCTGTTGTGTTTACATGACTTTGTACACTTTTTGGTCTGCTATGAGGAGTTGGAAATCTACTAATATACCAAGTATGATAAGCTTTTTTACAATTAGTGTTAAATAATGCAAAACAATCTCTAGTTAATCCGTAAAGTGTTGAAGTTATTTTTCTTTTCAATAGCATTTTTACTTACATAGTTATTTTGATGACCCAGGTAAAGAGAAAAGGTAATGTACTAAAATTACGTAAGTAATACTTAGATCAAAATAATTTATTTTTTTTTTCTCAGCATGTGATGACAATAGGTTCCAGAACATGCAGTCAGTATTTAGCATCTGCTAAACTTATGGATAAAGTCATCCTGCCTCATAGGTAGAATTAAATACCATGAGGTTGACTATAGAAAGTGCTTCTATAAGGAATCTTGGATGTACAGTTAAGATTTCCCTTTTGTATTTAAGTAAGAGCTGAAGTATGTAAATGTATGTGGTATCATGTAGTTTAAATTTGCATTTGCATAAAATGCAAATATACTTTTGTTTGCTATAGTAGATTCATAAAAAGATTAAGGTAGGAAGAGGCCTCTGGAGGTCACTAGTCCAATCTCCTGCTTAAAACAGGGATAGCTTCAAACGATGCTATGACAGTCCATGTTGAATACCTTGTTAAAGTTAAGGCAAATGATGTCACTGCGCTCCTCTTCCTCTACAAAGGTAGTGATTTTATTGTGAAAGGCAATTACCTTGGTCAAGCACAATTCACCTTGATAGTAGCCAGTGTGCATTCACATTTCTGTAAGTAATTTGAAATCTGTATGTCATGTTTAATAATGACAATAATAATTTGTCAAAAATTTGGTGCCGCTTAACCAAACCCTATGTGCAAGATGTGGCGTGGCTGTTAAAGGGAGGATGTCTGCTGTGGGTATATTGCTGCCTTTTATGAGAACAGCTCTTTGGTTGTTGAAGTCTGGTATCAAAGAAAATAATTCTGCAACTCACTGAGCCAACATAGGAAAGACACTTCACTGAGTTGTGAAAGTCTGGAAGTAAAATTATATGCAAGTACCTGGCAATAGAATTTTAAATGTAATTTTTATTTGGTACATCTTTTACATTAAAGTATTTTCAGAAAAGGTATTTAAAAAGTAGACAGCTGGTACTGCTTGCATAGGCAAACAATTTTTTTTTCATTTTTGAGATTTTTTGCTGGTTCTTATGAAAGCTCAGAGGAATATAGAGTAGGTATAAATTCTACTCCATACCTGAGTCCAGTTGTTTTACCAAATATTTCACATTGCTTACCACATAGACCTTAGAATAGGGTTTAGAAAACGGATCTCCATTGCTGTAAGTGCTTCGCTAGGTGTTGCTTGTTCTATATCCTGCTATTACTGGCTAAATAAAGTTGTTATTTTGTATAATATAAAATTCAACAATACTTGAAAGCTCCTCTTATAGTATATCCTATAGCCTGGGTATGAGAGATTCTGCTAGACTGAAACCTCTCGGCAAAAAGTATTAAGGCCATCATTCCCATGTTTCACAAAAATTCTTTATCCATTAGCATGTATAAAGAAGGGACAGCATTACTGTTTCTTCTTGTGACAATGAATCTAAACAAAACTTGGCATCATTGCTATACTTGTGTGGAGTTTGTTCTGTAAATGTGAGTACACCTCCTCCTCTTCAGCTAAAGGTAGACACTAAGTGATCCAGAGCAGTCAACGCAATTCTATATGAGTGCAAAGGCACTCGGGAAATGTAACTGTTAAAAATGTACGTACTTCCTGACTTGGGTATTTATGGGCTTGTGCTTGGATTTGTGGACAAGACTGCTTAACTTGAGAAGTCTTTCTAAATGCTGCCTCATTTCTTAAAGTGTTTTGTAAATCTTGTTGTTAGTTTTGTATTTCTAAAAGGGAGATGGTAGCATTATTCACATTGCTGCAATAAGCCTATGCAGTTAGGGTTCATAGTACTGGTGTTTGTAAAGGGAAATAAAAACTTGAGTATGTGTGGCCACAAGAAGTACTTTTATTAACTTTGTCGATCACTTCACATGGGGTTTAGTTTAGCATCTGCCACTAACACATCCTGTATTTTGTGTAATGTTTTTTCTTATTCTATTCCAAGAGATGTTTGCTTACTGCAGTGATTCTCAGGTGCTTATTTGTTTGCTGGTACACTGTATTCAGTCAAATAAAATTTGAAGCTGTTTTTGGAGCCCACTTTCTATCTTGCTATAGGGACATGTGTATTTGCGTGACACCTTCTTGTTTTGTCTATTGTAGCTGGCTTTTATTATTGCTTCAAAGGAAGTACACATAAGATGTGTTAAAGAAAGAAAGAGAAAGCTAGGTAGGACAGAAGCAAGGGAAATGTCAGGAGCAAAAGGGGAAGTGAGGAAAAAGCTGGAATAAGCAATGAATGCATTAGGGTTTTTTTTT
>VZTO01003523.1:0-49912 GCA_013400615.1 Syrrhaptes paradoxus | reverse complement strand
ACGTGGGTCCGGGCTGGGCGCTGGCTCCTGCCCATCCTCCAGCCCCGGCCCCTCTCCTCCTCCCATCAGGAGGGTGTGGATCCGCGGCGGCGGGCAGGGGGCTCCGGGATGGCTGGGAGGATGCTGGGGCTGAGATGCCGGCTCTGCCCCACACCGTCACCGTCCGAGAGTGGGCAGCGAGTGCTGGGATTAGGCTGGGGGGAGTGTCCCGGGATTGTAGTTGGTGGTTATGGCTTTGTTGTGTCGGGAACGTTGAGATTCTCATGGACAGGAGCCTAGTCTGCTGCCTCGTGCTCTGTCAGAGTGTTTCTGGATGATGGGACAGGTACCCAGCCCTCGCCGGAGCTCCAGGCTCCTCGGCAGGATGGATGTCCATCTCCAGGAGGTTGGTTTGGTTCTCCTCCGGTGGCGGGGAGCATTTCCAGCCTTTCTCTGGGTGCCTCCTCTCCTCCGGTTTCTCTCCTGAAGCTGTTCTGACTCGTTTTTCTAGGGTCTGCTGCCCTGTCCAGCGTTACCTGATCTGCTTCGAGTCTTATTTTGTCTTTCCACAATTTTTGCTGTTGGAAGGTAATTCTCACCTCCGGCTCTCTGCTCCTGTCTCTACCCTTACCTGCCTTGGCTTTGGGAGGAGTTTTCTGTTTGGATCGTTCCTGGACACAGACTGTCAGCGGGTGCCGTGGGGGTGTGAGCGTGCTCCGCCGTACCCCCGCTGTCCCCTTCGGTTCATCCTCTCTGCGTCTCGCTCTTCCTCCCTCCCTGGGCCCAGCCTCTGTGATTAAGTCTGCAGCTCTCCTGCTGTTTTTAATAGGCCTGTGGACCTGACCATCTGATGAGAACCAAACTGCACAGCGTGCTCCTGAATACTTGCGCTGGAATCTCCTAATGCAGGGTATTAATCACGACTGTCAAACCATTCAGGCCCTAAATACGTCCACCCGGTATAAAATTATACTGAGCAGGAGGGGAAAAGGGACTCGGCCCGTATTAAAGCCAGACATGAGGCAGTCCCCTGCCTTCTCAGGCGTGATGGCCGAGGGCACCGTCCGGTGGCACAGACAATAGCGTGTTCAGAGCAGTCTGTTCGTGATTGACGCTCATAAAAGTTCCAGAAAATAAGCGTCATTAGTTAAAGGGGAGATGGAAAGGTGTGGCTGCTGCTTGCACAGATTCCCGGGAGGTGGTTTGTGTCCGTACTCGAGATGCGTCTGCCTTGGGGACATTAATAAATACTTTGTGCAGTTGGGTCTTCTCGTGCTGCAGTTAGGGAACAATCATTGCTGCAGCAGTTGCTGTCGTACTGGGTTGTTGTATTTACAGCGCGCGGGGGTTTCGTGCTTCGGGATGTCACCTGGGTTTGGTCCTGGGAAGGGCAGAGCCGGGCGCGTCAGGAAACCCTGGGGTCCCTCGACGAGTCTCAGGACAGGTAAGGCTGTTTCTCTGTTAGCTGGGAATTAGAGGGGTATGTTTTAAACTATATTTGTTCTTGATATTTCCAACCTGCCAGGGAATGCAGCCCCTAATACTAGAATGTGTCTTTTTTTTTTTTTTTTTGTTCTTTTCCAAAAGGCTGTTTCTAATTCTCTACAGTAAGAATGCCTTTATTCTTTGGAGTCGGTAATAAAAGTTAATTGAGTGTAAAATAAAAGTTACATAAGGTGAGTGGTAAAATTTTATTATTACTGATGTTGGATTTATTGATGACTCCGTTCGCTGTTATGAGCTATGGCATCCCACCAGCCCCCCGGCGCTTCCCCGCGGTCCGGTCAGCGGGCTGCCCTCCGGCGATGCTCCGTGCGAGGACGGCTTCACTCTTCCCTGCCGAAACGCTGGGATGTGCCTGGCCCAGGGCAGGGGTTTACAGGGAACGCTCTCCAGCTCCAGTTGCAATATTCTTGGGTAAAGGGGCGATGGAGAGGAACCGCTGTTTGTTCCGTGAGGCCGCTGCTCCGTCTGTGTTTTGTGTGACGGTGTCGGGGAGCGAAGGCTGCCCGCGGTGNAACTCACCCGTAGCGTACTGATGGCGAATCCTTTTGCACAAGCCGAGAGGCAGGGAGAAGGTTCCCGCTGCTCGGTCTGTTGCTGTTCGCACGGGATGTTTAGGTCTTTGCTAGTCATTCCCTTGTGTTACTCTATCAGAAGAATATATTAAACCAGTAAAAAGAAAATAAAACTTCTGTATATATTGCTGTGTGCACACGGAGAAAGTTACCTTCCTGATACCTGTCGTTAGCTGTAATAACGCGATAATGTGCTCGTTAGGGGTTTGCTGGTCGAATGTTCTTTTCTTCTTGTCTTTGGTAAATACGGCTTCGAGTGCCAGGGTATTGGGCACTTCGGAAAATCTTGCCAAGTTTTTCTTTCTTTAATAGCTTTGGCGTTTGTTCCTCTAAAAGCCCGTTGAAGCACCAGGGGCACACAGCTGACCCAGCAGATGCTGAACGAGCGGCAGCAGCACAGCATCTCCCACCCTGACGTGCGTTTCGTGTTTACCACACCGAAAAAAACCCCAAATCCTCCTGGAATTGTGAGGCAGGACATTAGCTGTCGTTGATCTCAGCAAGAACGCTGAAACCTGCCAACTGTGTTAGATGTTTGAAGTCTAGACGAAGATGTAGCAACCGAGCGTGTTTCAGCTGGAGATGGCTCTGGAAATGAAGCAGGGTCCGGAAAGCAGGGGGGAGGTCAGTGCGCGGAGACAAGACCTTCACAGCCCTCCCTGAGGTCGGGTTTGGTTATCTGCAAGGGTCCGGCTGCCAAAATACTGAATTTATGGTGGAGAGAAGGGAAGGGAAGGGAAGGGAAGGGAAGGGAAGGGAAGGGAAGGGAAGGGAAGGGAAGGGAAGAGAAGAGAAGAGAAGAGAAGAGAAGAGAAGAGAAGAGAAGAGAAGAGAAGAGAAGAGAAGAGAAGAGAAGAGAAGAGAAGAGAAGAGAAGAGAAGAGAAGAGAAGAGAAGAGAAGAGAAGAGAAGAGAAGAGAAGAGAAGAGAAGAGAAGAGAAGAGAAGAGAAGAGAAGAGAAGAGAAGAGAAGAGAAGAGAAGAGAAGAGAAGAGAAGAGAAGAGAAGAGAAGAGAAGAGAAGAGAAGAGAAGAGAAGAGAAGAGAAGAGAAGAGAAGAGAAGAGAAGAGAAGAGAAGAGAAGAGAAGAGAAGAGAAGAGAAGAGAAGAGAAGAGAAGAGAAGAGAAGAGAAGAGAAGAGAAGAGAAGAGAAGAGAAGAGAAGAGAAGAGAAGAGAAGAGAAGAGAAGAGAAGAGAAGAGAAGAGAAGAGAAGAGAAGAGAAGAGAAGAGAAGAGAAGAGAAGAGAAGAGAAGAGAAGATCTTATCTCCTTCCTCCATCACCTCCAGGTGACACCGCGGAGCGCAGGAGGGAGGAGGGTTGGACTGTCCCAGCAGCGTCTCTCCAGGGCTCGGGAGGTGCGGGTCAGGCTGAGCCGTCCCTGCTCCCGTGAGACGATGTCTTTGGAGAGCAGAGGTTTCCGGAGGAGTTGCTCCAGGTTTCAGCTCCGTTATTCCCAGTTACTGGAGAGAATTTGGCCTTGCAAAAGGGAGTTAGAGAGGATTTTTGTCTCATTTCTTTCCTCTACAGTATGTGTGATGATTCATACCAAGAGGATATCACGCAATTCAAACAATTTTGAAAGAAATGGACTCTGAATAAAATAGAAAATTGTTAATGGCTGAAAAATGGCCAAATATTCCCTTCTGGCAAGTCGTCGTGAAGCGGTTATAACCACCAGTGCTAACATCGTCAGCTTGTGCTTTCTTTTAGCGAAGGTGAAGGGGGGAGAAAACCCATTTGCCAAATGCAGACTTTGGAAAACAGAGAATTATTGTTCTCCAGGTTCAGAAGATCAGTGGCAAAGCGAAGCGCGTGCCAAGGCGGGACGTTTCCATCACACACACCCAGGTGCACACACATGTACGTGTGTGGAGCGGGATCCAGGTAGAGCCGTGCCCGTACGTGAAGGACTCGGTTGGTTTTACCTGTTTCTGGTCCTGTCTCGCTGTCTGGAGAGCGAAGGGACGGGTTAGGGGCCGCAGATTCCTCGGGTGCCTGTGCTAGCCTCGCGTGTTTCCATAACTGTGTTATTAGTTTTGTCCCGCGTACAGGAAAAAGTGATACTGTAGCTGGCATCCCAGTGTTAGGTCATATTAAAACCATCTGTAACAAATCTTTATTTGCAGTTACTTTGGAGTTCGGATTTCAGCTTCTACTCCACCTGTCATCAGTGTTTATCCTCATAAACTTTCACAGCTTCTTTTATTCTCTTTTTTTTAATTTTTTTTTTCTTTCTGAGAGACCTTTTCAGGATTTTTGGCAATCCCGCGCATACTGTGCCCAGCAGAATTTCCCTCGGCTCGGTTTAGGTTTAGTGCATCTGCAGGATCTTCAGGGGAATAGAACATTTTCAGTGGGATTTCCCAGAAAACAGCCCTGGCGATGGCTAACGTGCCCGCCTGGGTGATGCGGGTTTGATCCCTTCATCAGCTTCAGCCCCGATACATTTTTTTCTCTCCCATGGGAGACGCGCATCCAACCGACGAGACAGAGAAATGGCACGAAACGCTGTTTAAAATGTAGTGAAACAATCTGTATTTAAATGGGCTTCTGCAAAGTATTTCAGTGTCTGTCAAGCTTCTTGGTAGCTTTGAGCATCTCTGCCCCTCCGGGTCCCCCCCTGCAGCGGGGTGCGGTTCTCTAGAGCCCGGCAGAGGCACGGGGACGTTGCCAGCTTGGCTTTCCATCCAGCAAAGTATCGACAGCCGTATTTTGGGTGTTTAAACAGAGCTCTAGAGCTGCTTCTGTCACCACTCCACCTGTGTTGGGTTTCTTTTGATACATAAGTAAAGACAAACGTATAAAAGGTAATTTCTGTTTGTCTTTTGCAATTTTTTTTTAATTTAATGGTTCTGCTGGGGGGGGCTGGCTGCAGCCATAAAGCGGACAGAAAACAAGCTTCGTCGTGGTGACCCAGGAGAGCGCGTTATGGATGTTTTTAATCTCTTTGACCTCGTGGCAGAGAAAGAGGGAAGTGAAGAAATCGTGACAAACACCAGCTCTTTCATGCCAGGTTTGTTACCGCTCCGAGTGCCCTAAGGGTTAATGTCACAGTTTTAAGTCCTTCAATCACACCCACCCCCAACTACAGAACACTTCCAAATAATCCCTTTATAATGGACCCTTTTCCACAGATTGTATCTAACCCCTGCATTAATGGGGCCCGTTGGTGTCAAGCATTTCAACAAATACGGGCCAGCCGCCGGAGCGGGGAGCCCCTCGTCCTGCCTGCAGACGTTAATGATCTTTTGCCCCTCTGACTTAGCTCCCCTGCTGCAGGGACAAAATTAAACTACCGCGGATGGCAAAATAGTTATTTGCTGCCCAGGCAATTACATACTTCCAAAACTCTCCATCGCGGAAGGCCAGATGGACTTTATAGAAACCAGACCCAGGCCACAGTTTTAATTATCATCGTCCTGTCAGAAATGAGTGAAATTCTGAATTGACCGCATGAAACGAACCAAAAGCCTTACACATGGATTTTTTCCTCAATAAAATTTTATGGCTTCTTAAAGAAACAGCATTCATATATTTTACGAGGCCTAATCATTCACTAATGCCTATATTAGTGCACCTGTGGCACTCGGCCCCGTGGAAATTGCGGCGCGGGGCCGGGCTGCGTTCTCGTGGGTGTTGTTGCAAACCCCGTGTCGGGAACGCAGCACGTGCGCCGGGGTGAGCCGGGTTCGCTGGCGTTAGCTCGCAGCCGTCGTAATAGGGGAAAGAGATTTATGGGCCTTTATCTGCTGAAAGTTTTGTTTCGTTGTGCGGGTAAGGCTTGTGTAAATAAAATCACCCTTCGTGCTACAAGTGTTTGTAACCTGTCCCCGGGCAGGGTGCTCGTTGGCAGGGGTGGGGTGTGTGTGTTCCTCTGCTCGGTCGATGCGAGAAGGAGTTCCCGTTGTGTGCCTTCCCCCCAGCCAGGGCACTCGGGGAGCAGCTGCCACCAGGGTGACCAGGTACCGGGTGGGTGTCACACAGCCCCGGTTCCAGCTGCAGTCATCGTGGCAGGCGGCACTGCGCTGCTCCGTGAGCTCCCCTTCCCCGGGGTGCAGAGGGGTGCTGGGCTCAGCCCTGGGATGCAGAGGGGTGCTGGGTTCAGTGCTGGGGTGCAGAGGGGTGCTGGGCTCAGCCCCGGGGTGCAGAGGGGTGCAGAGGGGTGCTGGGCTCAGCCCTGGGGTTCTGGCTCTGGCTGTAGGTCCAGGCTGACGCCTCTCTCCTGGTGTCCTGCTGGGCTCTGGTCCCAACAGCACCCGGTGGATGTGCAGCAAATTCACTCGTTTAAGGTTTTCCCCCGCGGATGATGGTTCAGTTCCTGCGGAAGCCCCGGTTTAACCAGTTCGTGTTTATTCAGAGCAAGCAGCCCCATCATTTGATTTCACCGCAGCACGTTTAATCCCACAGAGGCTGTCGAAGCCGCCTTGTCCTGCTCGCTGGCTGACACGGGATCCCCGGGGCGGTTGGGGCAGGTTCTTTACAGAGGCTCCACACCTCTGTAGGCGATCGTTCTTTCCTGCGTCACGCGGCTGTTGGGCAGCGTCCTCATGTCTGAGCTGAAGATGGCCACAGTGTCCCCATCCCTCGCTCTCCCCCAGGCTGAACGACTCCGGTTCCCGGCGTTCCTGGACCGCGGCTCGTCCCTGCTGCTCCGCGCTGGGCTGGCTCCCGCTGCTCTGCCCCGCCAGCGGCGATACCAGTGCTGCACAGGGCAAAACTCTGCTCCATGTCACCTGCGGGCTGCAGTCCCCTCGTGCACCCCGGTATGTTGTTATTCCACGGAGGAATTTTCATTCTCACCGACAGATAAAGAGTTTTGGTGATACTAAGGGGGTCGAGTTGGGACAGACTCAGCCCGCCGCGGTATTTTGTGCGTTGGGCCACCGGTGTCCCGAGCTGCGTCCCGCGGCTGCCCGGCAGAAGTCGCGCACGTCAGGCGAGCGGTTTGTGTCCGGCCTCTTTGCTCTTCCTTCGCATCCCCGGCCGGTGTGATCCACATCCCCCGGTCCCGTCCGGGCCAGCGGGGAAGCAGCGCTTGGACGCGGATTTCCCCGCGGCTGTCTCACGGCACGCCCCGCGGGAAGGGTGGGTCAGCCCTGGCGCGGCGGAGGGAAGGTGGCACCGAGGAAGCGTCTCCTCTGGCTGCTGAAGCCGGGTTTGCTAATGAGGTCCCCTTCAGCGACGTGCTGACAGCCGCAGAACATAGCGGGTGTGTTAGCTGCGCGCGCTGGAATGAAGTCAGCTTTCTCTCCCGATGCTTTCTCATTACTTCATGCGCTTGGCAGCTGCTAACAGACTGGACGAGCTGAGCCAAAATCAGAACTGATGGAGAAACATGGAAAAGACTATTTAGCATTTCCAAACCTTCTTCCTGGGGAGATGGCGGGAGGGGGATGTGCTGTCGGGTGTGAGCAGCTCTTTGTGGGGACGGGGAGCGCGGGCGTCTCCGCCGGGCACGTGCGCGGTTCCCTCCGGCCGGGCGGCCCCGGCACGCGGCTCCGGAGATACAAAGTGCGCTTGTATCGAATAGATGGGTTCCAAAAGGGGCTAGTAGTACAGCGAGAATATTTGGATAAACTTGCCAGCCCTCAGGACTAGAAAAGGACTTTTGTTCGTGTCAGGAAAAGGCTGTTGCGTTACCGTAGGTCGGCTGGATGCAGTCCAGTAAAAACTGAACTCCACGTATAAAAAGTGATGAGGAGTGTCAGACGAGGGATCTTTTACTTGAGGTCAGATATTTATTTTTATTTATTAGAATGTGAGATCTACATCTCTGGCCCAGCTTTGCTCTGGAGCAACGTCTCTCTTAGGAATATTGTCCCCCCACAAAGCGGGCGTTGTGCCGGGGGCTGCGGGGGGGGGCTGCCCGCGGTGCCATCCTCGGCCCCGGTCCCTCGAGGCGCCCGTGGTCTCCCCGCCGTGTTTATTTTCTGGCTCCGTGATTTGCAGTGGCAGGGACAGTGTCCCCGGGTGATGCTTCAGTCCAGCACAGCCGGCTGACATCCTCGGGTGGACGGCACGGGGGTGTCCGAGCGTTTCGGGTACAGGTGGGGGTCAGTGGAGCTTTTTCCATTCTTTCCACCCCCAAAGTGCTTTACAAACATCTTTATGGTTATTGACAGACTCTTTGCTCCTGGATCCAGGACACGGAGCTGGCAGAGCCCCGTCCCATCCCACCAGTGACCCCGCACTGGTGCCCGCTGGCCGTGGCAAGGCAGAGCGGGGCGGGGGGGCTTCGCCCTCTCCTGCCTCATTTCCCAACACAGCAGAGAGGGGGGTGCAGGGAGGCAGCAGTTTGGGGCAGGAGAGGTGGATTTGTTAATCAAAGCAGAGAAAAAAGAGAGAGCAAGCGCCGGAGCCGTATGAAACCACCCCTGAGGTGCAGCCAACAGATGATGGAGTCTGTGCCCCTGCTTCGGTGGTTTTCTGTGAGATGCTTCAGTGTAAAATGGAAAAGGCATCTTTGGTGCAAGTGTTTTCCTGAGATTTATTTTTATCTAATTGTTTATGAAAGTTTTACTGACTTTAAAGAACAGATCTGCTAACCACCCCTAAACCATGCTTTTCTGCTTTAATTAAACCATTTTTGTCCATGAGGTTTTGTTCGCACACTGACAGCATCAATATAAATATCTCTCTGCCGGAGCAATGCATAGAAGCAGGCAGCTGGAGGGAGAAGGCACGTGTGTCGTGTCATCTCCGTAGACTCTCCTATTGTATAGTTCTTCCAAAAAAAGTTAAGAAGTGCCCCAATTAAAATGTTATGTGGCTTATGTATGTTCAGATTTAATTTGGTGTAATTGAATTTATGTTCATCCGTAGAGAACCCGTGGGGCTGCCAGCGGCGGGCGGGGATCACTGGTGCCGTGGCAGTACTGTGCTGGTGGAGGTTTTTAAAGGCTGTAGGACTGGGTCTCAGTAAACTGTCTGAACAGCATTTCAGGGTATTTGCAGAGGGAATGAGGACGATGTTGTTGTTTTCAGCACGTTTCAATTATTCTGCCGAGGTGGAGCTCCCACCAGGCGTTAATTGGGGCTGGAGACGAGTGTCCCCCGCAGATGGGGAGTTGTGTGCGGAGGTTATCAGGATCTCCGTAACTCAAACCTGACCTGCTCAGGCACTGCCAGATCTAAGCTATGTCAGGCTGGGTGTTGTTTTGAGACCCTCGGTCGGAGAACCAGATGTGTCAGAATTGCTGAAGCAAAATAACCGGGGCGGAGGCATCCGCGTGCCTTTCCTTTGACACTTTGCTGTGGCTTTGCGTCCCGGCAGATCCCTGAACACCCCCCCTCTGCCGAGCCGTCTTTTGACCCACAGACAGTGTGAGATCCGAGCTGGGGATTTGGAAATGTTGTCAGATTTATCGCTAGAATCAATTCCCTGGAAGATATCATTTCGTAAGTAGGGGACTTGGCACGGGGTAAAGTTCACCCGGGCGGCACTGGGGACGGTGCAATTTGCCCTTGTGCTTCCTTGTGACCGAGATTGCAGTTTGGGACGGCAGGCAAGACCCTCGCTGCGGAGGGGTCAGCTCACCCCGCTGCAGAAGGGAATAATTCAATCATCATGCGCTGGGCATGATTTTGAAAAGAGCAACAAGTTGTGGCTTAAAGAATTCTGGAGCTTGCTTTTTTGTAAAAAAAAAAAAAAAAATTTCTGCATATTTGAGTGGGAGAGGGTGACGGTCAGGTTTCTTTGGAGGGTGCAGATGCCAGCAGGGGAAGGTGGCTGTTCCAGGCTGGGGTGTGGAAGGTGCCCAGCGTCACCCGGGACCAGCCCCGGCACCTTCCACCCTCTGGTGTGATGTCCTTGGAGGGTATCTGCACGAACCTGTGCTCCTCGTCTGGGTGTCACAGTGTTGAACTGGCGGGGAGATGGTTGGTGCTGAGATTTTGGTGAAAACTGAGCCCCCCAGGACTCCTTTGCAGTTTGGGGAATTGCAGTCCAGGGCCAAAGTGCGTGAATTTGAAGGAAAATGACTTTGCTCATTTTGTTTCGGTGTCTGCTGAATAAGAACAATGCTCACCTGCAGGTAGCTGCCAGGGGGTGGGTCCCCTTCTGTGAAAACATTTTATATTGTAGGAGGGGCTCCAAACCCTCCTGTCCTGCTCCCTGAGCATCCCCACGTGCAGGACCTCAGGAGAGAATCGGTTCTGCCGTTGTGCAGGGAAGGTCTCTCCTGTCTGTCTGTCTGTCTGTTTAAATAAATCAGCAGGATGCAGCTCAGCAGGGCCGGAGCCTGGGTGCTGCCGTGGGAGGGGTGCGCAGGCTGCGTCCCCTCCGTTTTGCACCTTCTGTTGGTGATGGTGTGGGGGAGGATCAGCCTAAAGAAATCCCACGTCTCAGCTCCGGGAGAGGTGAGCAGCGCAGCGTGGGCATGTCGGGAGGAACTTTCTCTTCGCCTTGTGCGAGGTGGCTGCTCGGGGCTCTGCTCTTCCTCCCCTACCCGCTGCCGTGGTCCGAGGGCAGCCCGTGATGCCCTCTTGTGTTTTTTCTCCGTGCCAGCCCAGCTCACGAGCTGTTTCACACCTTCCGCAGAGCGGGGAGCACCCGCAGAGCTGCCTGACTCATTTCTCATCAGAAAGGTTTCGGGACGGCGGCCGTGGCACCTCCGGGGGTTTCCTGTGCGAACGGCACCCGGCGTGGCTCCGGGGGCGGGCGGTGCTGCTCTGCTTCGGGGCTGCTGGGTTTTTTCTTTTTTAAAATCTCTGTTCCGAAGGTCGTGGCTGAAGCTCTGGTGCTGTGCCCTGGGAATTGAAGGGGTTTTGAAGGTGGTGTGCGGGAAGGTGCACACCTCCAGGTGGATATCCCGGGCTGCTCCGTGTGCTGACGTGACCCGGGAGGAGGGATAATAACCCTCTCCGTCAGGGGTATCCTTCCTGGTAAATCCTGTGCTAAAAGAGCTGATACCTGTCTTACTGCAGGCTTGGCTCCTCTTGCTTTGCTGCTCTGAGCTGCGCCTTTGGCAGCTGTGTGAGGATGGAGCCCTTCCTCCCGTGGCTGTATCTCGCTGTCACCCGGGGGCACGTGTCAGCCTCGGTGTCCGAAACAGCCCGAGCACCCAAACCAGGTGGCAGGATAACTCCAGGTACTGAGCTGGGAGAGTAATTCTCTTCTCGGTTTTAGGGAGGGAGACCCAGAAGTTGTGTCCATCAAAGGTACCCCAGGACACGGGCTGAATGTCTGACATCAGTCTGGGCCACGGACCCCGATCTGTTAATGAAATGGAAAATCCGTGCGATGGCAGGAACCTCGGCTGAGTTCATGTGGCTTTCCCTGCGGTACCTGGACCATTGCTGTTCTCATTTGTTTCGTGTATCGTTAATGCTCAAGGATAATCCGAGGGGAAGGGAGCGGAGCTGCCAGACAACAGCCCAAATTCTTCCCGAGGAAGAGGCTCGTGTGAGGCCATAAGACGAAGTTATTTCATGTGGATCCCCTCGTGACAGACCCTTCAGAGGACTTTGCTGGCGCTGTGAGAAGCTGGTATTTTGTCATTGATATTAGCGGTATGAATGGGCATTTGAAACCTCTGCTACTTTTTTGGCCAGCGTGTGAAATGCGGCAGATGGTTTTGGCACTCGGTGCTTTCAGTAAATCTCCCTGAAGAGGTCTACATGTTCGTGGTGTTCCACAGCTCCTTCCCCAAAACGTTATTAAAATAAAGGTGTAGTAATAAGGAATGATTTCAAACAAGCAGCAGTACCCTCCGCACATCCTGACCCAGCCAAACGCCCGCTGCACACCTGAAGCTGACGGGAATTTATTTTGGAGGTGGGCTGGGTGTTCATTACAGCGGTGACACCTTTGGAGTGTGAATAAGGAGGAGCCGGTTCCTTTGGTTTCATCATGATATTCTTCCTAATTCAGTGAAATGAAATGTCCCAAAACTCTAAATCCTCGTCTGCCTGCGAGCAGTCTCTGCCTTTTGTTTCTCATATCAAGACTTCTCTCCAGTTCCCATTTATTTCCATCTATCAAGCTTTCAGAACTGTACTAATGACTGTTTCTTAAAACGAGGCAAAATGAAGCGGAATACAAGACTGCGATGTCTCGAACTCTTTCATGGGGGAGGAGAACTTCAAAGTTTGTGTGTGTGTATATCACAGAGAACTGGAAATCCCTCTCTTGACTTGTGTGTACAATATCCCAGGCAACCCTGTGATTTGAATCAAGGACAATTTTTTACGGTTTACTGTTTAACTTAAATCAGCGTGGTATGAATTACGTTACTCGTGAAAAATGAGCTTTTGTTGAGATAAATGCCTGCCGTCATCTTCAAAGTCATCTTCTGTTTTGACATTTGTACTTGGGGTTTTTCTGCGCGGTGATGAGACGTCGCTGTGCAGGCTCAGCTGGTTGCCCTCCCGGAGCACGGGGCTGGGAGAGAAGCACAAGGGGAGGAATCGGTCTCGTGCATCAGCAGGAGCTGGCGCTGGTATCGCCTTCATTGACATCCGTGTTGTTCGACGTTCTCTTCTGGGTCGCGGAGCTGCACCTCTGAGTGAAGAATGTGGGGAGAGCTGTGTGCCGGAGAGGGAGAGCAGAGCCCAGGCTGATTTTTCTCAAGCTCTCAGCTTCTCCTCTTTGCCCCTTTGCTCAGAACTTGCTCTGCCGTGGGATCAGCGTGGCAGGGGACCCGCCGCGGTGCCTGTCGCGTCGCGGTGCTTTGCAGAGCAGGAGGTGTCACGTTT
The DNA here is from genome assembly GCA_013400615.1 of Syrrhaptes paradoxus. Classification (NCBI taxonomy): domain Eukaryota; kingdom Metazoa; phylum Chordata; class Aves; order Pterocliformes; family Pteroclidae; genus Syrrhaptes; species Syrrhaptes paradoxus. Next base: position 37,161 of record VZTO01003523.1, on the reverse strand, counting down.
ACCGGGCTCTGTGGGTGCTGTGCTGAGTAATTCTTGCTGCTGTGGGTTCTCCTGCGGGCTCGTGTATCCGCGGCCAGGTCTGGTGTACGCTCTCTGTGCCTGACGGCAGTTCTGCGGGCTTCTTATCCTCCTGCAGAGCCCACGGACACACGGGAAATGCTCCCTGGTCTGTGCTGGTACGTAAGGGAGCAGCGGTTAATACCGGGCAGACCTTCAAAAGGCTCCGTTGGATCCAAATCTGCTCCAGAGGCTCCGGCTCACTTACAGAGCCCGTGTGCGCTCTCCAGGCTCCTCTGCGTTGGAAGGGAGCAGGAGGGTTTGGTAGAGAACAGCCTTGTTTCGTGGGAGTTCTCGTCTTCTTTAGATGTGGTGGAAAAAAAGAATGCAAAGGTTATTTTTCTGTGACAGAAGCATGTCTCAGTAACAGCCTTCCCTGCAGCCTGCTGGTATTTTTCCTTCAGATCCTTCACCAAGCCAGATAATACGGTAGCACAACAGCAGGCTCAGAAACGCAGACACCGGTGGAAAATTTCCACTCCAGACGTGTGGCTTGAGTGGGAGTGAAAGTCCAAAAACATTCGTTCTTTTAAAAACCTGAATCCATCTCCCGTTGGCTGCAGCGGCACGCTGCCTCTCACGACCCGGCGACGGCACCGGGCTCGACATCAGCTCTGGGCTCAGTGGTGGCACCGGGCTCGGCATCAGCTCTGGGCTCGGTGATGGCACCAGGCTCGGCGATGGCACCGGGCTTGGCATCAGCTCTGAGCTCGGCGATAGCACTGGGCTCAGCATCAGCTCTGGGCTCGGTGTGGTCCCGCTGGTTTCCCTCGCACCCAGGGTTCTCCCCCCGCTCTGTCTCAGTATGGACAAGACAGCAACGTGCTTGTTGGACAGGAGCTGATCCGTAAAGATTTCTTTTCCTCTCCTCTGAGCTTTCCCTGCGTTTGGATGCGCTGGGCACCTCATGGAACCGGCGAGGCAGTTGCAGATGAATTAAGCTCTCTGGTCCTGCAGCCTTTTAACAGCACATAGAGCCTGAGCCTGGAGTCCCCTGGACCACCCGTGTCCCGTGGGCACACACGAGGGTTGTGAAGACGAGGGCTGAGCAGCTCGAGCGGGCGATGGCGAGAGCTCTGCTGCCCACCCGAGCGTTAAACACAGGTAGAGACTTTCGAGGAAGAGCGTTTTCTCTCCTCATCACCTGGCGTTTCTGGGGACCTGGCTCCAGGCAGTGCTTCTCCTCTTTGCGTTGGAATTTGCACAGAGTCACCGTTGTGGCTGGATGTCCTTGGAGCCTCTGCTGTGGCCCTGGGCTGGGGGCAGCAGACAAGCTGGGCTTGGCTCGGCCGCTCTTCCCGCCGGTGTTCTGGGCTGTGACCTGTTTTTGTCTGACACGTTTCTCATTAACTCTTTGTCAAATCACCAGGAAGCCTGCTTAATTGCAGGCAGAGTGCTGAATTTATGAGTTCATCTAGGCTTCATGTCTACACGTTGACAGAGGTGTTTCTCTGGATGAAGTCTTTTTCTCTTCATTTCGTGGCAAGAATGGACTTTCTGTTTCAGTTACTTCTGAAAGTCATAAATTGTAGCAGTCCCTCCCTCCCCTTTATTTAAAAGAAACACAACAAAAATTCATGGCAACAGTTTATTGCTCTAAATCAGCTTGTGGGTCATTAAAGCAAAAAGGGAAAAAAAAAAAAAGAAAGAAAAAAAAGGAAAAAATCTCCCTCTAACTCCTGCCAAATAAAATGCGTACATCAGCCAAACTGTCAAAGGCAGATCCTGCGACTATGGGATGAGAAGGTTTATTACACTTCGGCTTCTGGGGAGGGATGTTATAGCAACAGGACGCTGGGTCACTGATGGCAGACTCATGGTTGCTTCGTTTCTTCATGCACACTAGGAATCCATTAAGCGAACTGACGACAGATCCCCAGGCATTCCAGCCCTTCGGCACACCTCTGCGCAGGCCAACTGCTGGACGCTGCCCATTAAAACGTGAAAGAAACAACCCAACAGAGAGCCCACAAATTAGAGAAGCAGGAAACCTCAAATGATGTGCAAAAAAAATTGTAAACGTTCAAGAGAATTTTTCCATAACTTTTGCTTCATAACTCAGCATTTCTGATGTTCATAAATTATGAAACGGAGCCTCTGCGAGATCAATGAGCCTTTTGGATTCGGGTCCTGAACGCTGTTCAGCAGACAGCAGATGAAGCTGCAAAGTGAGTCCTGGAACACGACAACGATTTCCGTTTGGCTGGATAGGGATGAGTCTGAACCACAGCCCCAGCCAGCGCGCCGGGTCTGCCTCCAACGTCCGTGTCTCTGCGACGGGCCAGTTTAAACCCCTGGAATCCAAATAAACACGAAGGTGCATTTGTCCGACCAGGTGGAGGAAGGAGGAGGAGGATGGGGAAGGGACAGCGTTCTGGGGAAAGATAGCAGATGTTGCAGCAAGACAAAATTGTGGCACAGAATCGTCAGGGAAGGGGAGCGGAGCTGGGAAAGCTTGGATGAGCTGTTGGATTTGAAGACAAAAGTGATGGGAGTTGCCTTGGGTTAATAAATAAGAGTATATACTGAGCTCGCCATCTGCAGCAGAGGGAGAAAAGATGAGCTGAGCTTTTGGCGTGTCCAGTGAAAAAAACAATGAGAAGTCCAAGATAGGGTGGGGGGGATAACACAGGGCTGGTCAGAGGGAGATGGGGCAGAGGCAGAGCTCCCACAGTCTCTGACTTCAGGGGGATGTCCCCGTGCCGCAGCCCAGGTGACAGCTTGCTGCTGCAGCAGTTCTCCCGGTGCCTGGCTGTCCCAGACCGCCCGCGTTTGACCCAGGGAGCAGGTGGGACAGGCACGGTGTGCTCGTGCACTGCGCAGCTCTGCGGGTGCAGATCTGGGATAACCCGGGCGGTGATGGGCGATGCACTGACGCTGCCCGGACAGCAGCACAGGGTGGATTCAGACTTGCAAAAATGTTACCCCTTCCTAATTCTACGTTTCTTTTCTCCTTTCCTCCCCTCTCTTATCTTCCCCCTTTTCTCCCCCTCTCCTTTGCCTCTGATAACGTCTTTTAAGGTCTTGTAAACAGTTGGTTTGAAGAATTTTGGCAGAGGAAATTTCTGATTTCCTTCTGGTCTAAACTGGAAGGAGATGCGGTAAAAGGTTTCGGTTTGTTTTTCTGGAGTTTTTTAAGGTGGGAGGAAGAGGGACTTGGAATATTGTTCTGTGTGTGCACGTTTGACGGAGGAGAGGATATGTACTGCAGATAGTAATTTGTGATGGCTGCTGGATTTCTCAGTATTTTTTTAACTCGTGATACAGCTTTCACATAGAACATCAGGAGAGCCCGAGTGTGCGAGCTTGCCCTTTAGCTGGAGGTGTCGGCCACCCGGAGCCGGACTCTGAAGAACGTCCCTCCTCTGAAACCGCTCCCGCAGCCCTCGGTGTGATCAGCTGGTTACAAATACGGGGTCTTGCCCTGTCTGGGAAAAATCATCCTTGCCAGACAGGTTAGCAAAAGCCCTAGGAAGTTCCCTAGTTAAAACCAACGCCTTTTGCTGATACCCGTGGGGGACAGAAGGGGTGTAACAGCCTCGCGGAGGTTCGGCCGGCGAGTGGTCCCTCGTTGCTGCTTGACAGCAGAACTGCTGGGAATGCTCCGTCCGCTCTCCTCGGCCTCTCTCACGTTTATTTTGTTCTCTGCCTGGTCCCGTTTCAGAGGTTCCCCGTGGCAGCAGCAGCAGAGCATGGTCCGTGTGGCTGCGGGTCCGTGCGGCTGCGGGGCCGTGCTGCGGGATGCTCTGCTCTTCTTGGCGTACAGCAAGCGTGTGAAAAACAGGGGCTCAGGTTCTCAGGCTTTCACACCTCCTCTTTTTTTTTTTTCTCGTTTCGATCTGTGAGATTTCACACCCCGCTTGGGTTTGAAAGCTCCGCTCTGATAAACCCACAGAGTTTCAGGTGATTTCTAGCGAGGCAGAGCTGCCGAGCCTCGTGCAGAGCCCTGCAAACAGCTGCTGGAGTGGAGCCGAGGGCTGTGTGAGGGTCTTCCCCCAAACCCTTCTACAGTGTGAGAGGGGGTACCTGTGACACAGCTCTGAAACCCAACAGAATGTTTGTCCAGGCCTGGAGTCCCAGGGGGACTTAATTTTGCTGGTTGCTGCTGTATTAATTAATGAACTGGGAGGTTAGTGGGCTGGTGCTTGTTCAAACCATTAAAAGCTGTGTGGTGGGCACCCAGCCTGCTCAGAGGCTTCAGTTGGGAGCTAAACATCAGGAACTCCCTGGGTTTTGTTTCCAAACAATTTCTGTGGGAGCCGTGTCCCTGCTCCTGTCCCTCGAGGTGGTGGCTGTTCTGCTTCGTAAACTAATTGGGGGTCAGTAATCTGGGGTGAGTTTGGTGGTGTCTTGTGTAATTTTTAAGATATACTTTTTGAGTGGGTTATGGAGTGGATCGTCACAAGCGTTGGTATGGACTGCCGAGCATCCTTCCTGTTTCTGGGTCGTCAAACTCCTCCCGGTAAAAGAGTGGTTTCCTCTAGACCACAACCTGAGATTTAACCCTTTTTATTTGGAAAGATTCCTCTTTTGCACTCTAGCCAAATTTTGTCTCATCTTTGACTGCAGAGATCCTCCAGCGTCAGTGGATTTCTGGGGGTGGTGGTCTGTAGATGAAGGCATCACTCCTCACAGCATCGGGTAAAGCACCACTTCGCAGCACTGTGGAAAGTGACCTGTTTTGGAAGTTCACTCTAAAAAGGAATGTAACTTTTTATTTATAATAGAAATGATCCTGCATGAGAGGATACAGTAGGAAAGGTGAAGATGGAGCAGTTCAAGGGCCTCACTGTTAAAATTAGCGCAGCTTGGAGCAGTTACCTGCTTTGAGCCCTGAAGCTGGGGTGGTACCAGACCCGTGGCTTTGGCTCCGGAACAGTTGTGATCCAGAGCCTGGTGCCATGGACAACTCTGATGTGTGTCCTTGGAGCTTCTGCTAACCAGGATCATGCCCACAGGCTGATGTTGGTCTTGTCGCGTGTCTCTTCATTAACTACAAACACCATCCAGCTTCTCCTTTCTGTTTCTTGTTGGGAATCCTGCATTGCAAATAATTTTCCTTTCTTTCTTCTTTCTGTAGCTGTCATTTGATACTGGATAACCCACGCATTTCTGCTTCTCCCCTTCTTCCACAGATTGCTGATGACCTGGGGAACGAGAAGTTCTGCGTTGACGCTGGCCAGAGCGGAGCCGGGAACTGGCTGAAGTACATCCGCGTGGCGTGTTCCTGCGACGAGCAGAACCTAGCCGTGTGTCACGTTAACGACCAGGTAACGGCTCTGGCAGCTGCTGGGGCGCTGCTCTGGCCTCACCGCGTCCACAGATGCTGGGGGGGTTGGCCAGAGGACAGACCATAGTGGCAGCCGTGACTGGGAGCAGTCGGGGGACTCATCTGTTCAGCAGCTCTGCTGCGGCGTCCCTGGAACGATCCGAAACCCCTGGACTCAGGGGATCTTCCAGTCCTTGGCTCCTTTGGTGGGGAAGGCGGTGTGGAACGTTAACACCTGGTGTGAAACGTGGGTTCTGTTAACAAAACCCGGTGAGACAGATGGAAACCAGCGGCAGGTATTTCGTTGCCATCGAAACTGTTGAAGGTTTATGTTACCAGTTGCCAGTGGTGGGCAGGGAGCGTGATTCCAAGCTGGAAACTCAGCCGTCGTCTGTATTTAAGAGCAGAGTGAGAGTGGGAGAGGGTTTGGGAGACTGCTGACGAGGAAGAAGAGTAGAATCCTAACTTGTGTATCACAGAAATGCTGACGGAGTAGGCTCTAGGTGGGGGTGTGGGCTGTTACGTGGAATTGATAGGATTTTGGTAATGTTAGCAAATGTTTGTAAAGTTCTTTGAAGCTTAAACCCAAACCAGATTCAAGATGAGCAATCCGAGTTGGGAGTTTCACAGACCTCCAGTTGAGTACAATTCCAACAGAAGTGATAGTTTCAGACCCAGCTGAAATGAGAAATGCAGCTTCGTGTTATTACCGGTTAGCAAACAGGAGGCATATTTGGATGCACACAAAAAAAAAGGAGCTGAGGATGGAAAAATACACTTCTAACAAAAACATTTAAAAATCTGTAGCTGCCAGAGAAGCTGGAGTGAACCTGAAGTAAGCCAGCTCATGTAAAATGAGAACAGCTCGGGGTGCACCGAAGTGTCAGCCCACTTGGTGAACTTGGTTCCTGTTCTGAAATGCTTTTAAATAACTTAACTTTGGATGCAGAAAAAAAAATAATCACAAGTGTTCATGATTTAAGCAATCTAGAAGAGATTGAGGCACAAAGCTCTAAATTTCAGGCTGCTTAGCTCAAATGAGCTGCTGATTGCTGCAGTGCCCACTCACCGCGGCTCACAAGTGCTCTTACAACAAGGAGCCTTCTAACCAAGAGCCAACATTTATCATCAACTCCTTGTCTTACACCGCGAGCCGCTCGGCGCTTTCTGTGACACACACGGGGCTGCTCCCGCGTCTCAGTTTCACCGAATGACAGGATAAATATCTCGGGGCCGTTACATTTTCCCTCACCTGTTACTCGGGTCTGTCACCGTCCTTCGCTCTGCGCAGACAACGCCGGTTTGCAGAGCCTGTGACCGCCCCAGCCTCCCTCCTGGGCACCCTGCGCCTCATCCGAGCACAGGCATAGACCGAGGGGGACCTTTTGGACTCCCAGAAGATCCAGCAGGACCAGCGCAGCTCTGTGTGCTGTCTGCCTAATGCTTCCCAGCACTCTGCACGTCCCTGTAGCTGCAGCCGCTGGATCCGCTCCCTTCTTCCAGCACAGTTTTGCTCAGCGGTCTGTGCTGTGCTTCCTAGCGTTCATCCTTGCAAAAGGGTGGTGAAGCCAAGATTTTTTACCAGCAGCAGTAGAAAAACACAAATATTAAAGGAAGAGAAAAAACAAATGAATTTGGGTTTCTTAAAAAAATCTTAGACTTGGGGAAGAGACTGAGTAGATACAGGGTTTTTTACATGAATACACATTTATTATTTTTAAAATGTTAACTTGTAGGCTGCTGGCTTTCCCCAGGTTCTTGTAAATGCTTAAATTAAGGACTATGTATACATACAAAATTTGCCAGAAACCTGAAGGCTGTATCCCATTTTATTCTAAGCCTAGTCCACTGTGTGTCCTTCTGTCCTTGTCCCTCATCTGGAGATTTTCGGTTGTGCATATTTTTAGTGCCTGCAGCCACCTGATTGGAAAGAACAGCTGCTTATCATAGACACTCATCTTCTTTTCTGCGTTTTTTTCTCTGTAATGATCACTCTTTTACAACTTCTTAATAAATACATTTATTAAAAGCCACATAAAAGGGGGTGGGTAGCAAGCAAATGCTTCTCCAGGGGGAAGAAAATTAAAAAGTGCAGAAAATAACAAAACAGTAGCACAGCAAAATGTTTTCTCCCCCTCAGCCTTCTTTCCCGGAAGATTGAAGAGTTGTAGGTCAGGCCAGCTGGTGGGAATGAAAAAATCCAGTGTAAGAGGCAGCGGATGATGGTGATGGATAACCAGAGGCGGGGATGCTGCGGCAGGCGGAGGGAGGATATCCCATTTCCTGAGCTATTGATTAGGACAGCCTCTGGATGGCGGCAGTATTTCGAGCAATCAGCAGCACTTTAAAATCTTTGTGGATTTTGGTGTTATTATTTTTAGAAGAGACAGTTTAGCTATGTTTGTTCCCGCGTTTTCTCGCACACCACTGCTACACAAACCTCGCTGCTCTCCGGNGGATGCTGCGGCAGGCGGAGGGAGGATATCCCATTTCCTGAGCTATTGATTAGGACAGCCTCTGGATGGCGGCAGTATTTAGAGCAATCAGCAGCACTTTAAATCTTTGTGGATTTTGGTGTTATTATTTTTAGAGGAGACAGTGTAGCCATGTTTGTTCTGGAATTTCCCGTTCATCCCGCGTTTTCTCGCACACTACTGCTACACAAACCTTGCTGCTCTCCGAGGTTAGTTGGTGGCTCCTTTCATCGGAACTGATAATGATTCTTTTGGAAGAGGATAAAGGTGGCTCTGAGTGTACTCCGTGGTCACAGAACCCGAGAGAGTAGGATGCAAATATAAATAGAAAAGGAAAATGTCCAACAGTGCATGAGCACGTATGTTTGTGAGCTGGTGTGCTTCCATTCACTCGGTGAATTCCTCGTCTCCAAACAGCCACCAGAGCACGAGTGGCGTGCCTGTGCAGAGGTCCTGGAGTAAGACCGCGGTGGAGGGTACAAAATGTTTTTACACTTCATTGCTTTTTATTTAGCTGATGTCCGTGTGAGTCCCATACTAATCAAAGGGGTGGGGGGTTACAGATCACGTTCCTCCAGGTACCTCTGAGCGGGTTTGTTCTGCGATTGCTTCCCTGAGTTCAGGGGCACGGGCTGGACTCCTCACAGAGGCGTGTGTTTGTGGCCAGGGCTGTTGCATGCTTTGGAAATGAATCCCCTCTTTTTCCCTGGGGGATATGTTTAGAAAACTAAATTTGTGTCGACTTCAAACTTTCTTGTGCACAAAGCCCCACGCACCATTCGTTCCAGGGGAGGTTGTGCTGGTGCTCTGAGCGTCCCGCGGGTGAGGAGAGATCTCAGACAGGAGAGATCGGACAGGAGGGATCTCAGGCCCTTGCAAGCATGACTCCTAAAGCTGGAAACACGATGAATTTTCAGAGTGACTAAGCATTGCTGATTTCTACCTACTGCTGTCTCTCAATGGTTTTTAACTTTATTTAATTTCACGTGGCTGGCAGGGTAGGCTTTTTATCCATAACAGGGACTCATCCCTGTTCAGCAGGCACACAAAGATTTGGGATTTGTTTATAAGTACATAAAGAAAAGAAAAGCTTTTGCAATGTGTAAGGTTAGCCACAAAATAATTAAGCAGCATTGCGATGATAAGAGCCAAGACAAGGCTTTCATCAAAACCATTTGCTTTTCAGGAAAAAATGAAACATGTTTACACGGGGAGATGGTCCTTTGCGCCTCCCCCCCGCTCCCCAGACCGCATTCTGTTCTTCTGTGCACTGCTGCAACTTGGGAACGTTCGCAGGAACGGGCAGAGAATTTTCATGGGTTTTTAGTGAAGGAATTGACAGCAGAATCTGGACCTCTGAATGTTGTTTTTTCAATTTGCAGATTAAAATGCTGTTATTTAGAAAGAAATTAGCTGAGACATTTCATTAACTATTTTTCGATTGTGAAACCAATTTTCAAGTGCAAAGTAATGTTAGCCAGTTTTCTTTGTATTTATTCGTACTTGATGGGTATTTGAAAAGAACAGAAGATCCTTGATTGACTGAGATAATTGTGTTTCCAAAGCAGGACTGGAAAAGAATGGTAGAAAAATGCTATGATTTGCTAAATGTTTCTGGAAAATGATACATGACTTCTGTTTTATTTTTTCATGTTGCTACTGCTGCCTTCACAGGGCAAACACTTCAGCAGTTCAGCTGTTCTCGTTCAGGAGACGAATATTCAGCAGAGTGTATGGAATAAATATAATAGCAATGAGCTGCTTTCAGGGTGATAGCTGCTGCTTCTGTTTCTGTTAAACTGGGAAAAAGAAGGGCTAACAGGAGCTACAGTGATGGAACAAATCAGGCCTCTAATCAGCCAGTCTGGTGTGTGTGTGTGTGTAACAGAGATATTTTATATGCATTTTGCGTGTGTATTCAGTGACTGTTCAGGTTCCTAGGTATGGAATACAATGCCTTAAAAAAGGGGAAATAAAAGCAACGTGGCTTAGCCAAAACAAAGGGAAGGCTACTGCAGAGGGGGAAGAGATCTGAACAAAAGCAAAATGAGCAGCCCCGTTCTGGCCAGAAATACACGAGGCCAAACTTTTCCGTGTTCACTCCTCCCTGAGCCAGCCAGACACAGGGATATGTCTGACCGTGGTCTGTGACCAACCCTGGGTAGAAGTATTTGCCTTGTAATTTCACTGGGTTGCCGGTGCAGTGAACTGTTCGCAAGACGAGAACGTGAAGCGACCGCTTTTCAGCTCATTTGAGATTGTCTTTGTCCATCACTCCGGCTGCAGACTGATGCAATTCGTGGGTGTGTTTTTTGATCTTTGGGTAAACACTGCAGCTGTTTTCTCAGTTCTCTAACGCTCTTTTTTTTTCTTAACGTCCAAACGCGTTGCCGCAATGAAGCTAAGATAAATAGTCGCCGTAACTCACTCGGCAGGTAAACAGGGCTGCTTCTCATGAAAGATGCCTAAATAATGAGGTAATACTCGGACGACTTTTCTCACTTGCCGTGTTTCATCTCCATCTATTCCCGCGATGTTGGGAACACTTACACAATTCCCACATTGTTTCTGAGCCGGGTCTGTCTCAGGAACACTTTTTCTCGGAGAAAAGATGTACAGCTTTGATTACTGCCTGCTCCGCTCTGAGCGAGGCCAGCCTCAGAATGCGATTGTGTGTTGTGGTTCTGCATTATCGATACTTTCAGTAATTGTGCCAAATTGCTTGGTTATACACTGCAAAATGTTATAGCGGAGCCCGCGTTCTATTACACCGCGTTTACATCCACAGGAGCAGTTATAGAGCAGATCCGTATATCAAGCCCAGACTGGAAAAGGATTCCTCTGGGTTTTGGTTTGTTGTTTTTTTTTTAACTTCCCTTTTTTAGTTCTTTCTTTAGTGCCCCGTGCCTGGAATAATTTTGATAAAAATATAAGAAATTTAATATTTTCAGTCTGTGAAAGCACTGCCCAAACCCCAGTTATATTGTTAACTATTTTGTGCTAAATAAAACTGACTGGTAATTGGGAGAAGTGCCTCTTTTGTTGTGGGAAATAAGAAATGATAATGTGTGGAAATTTTATATAAATGATGAACATAAAAGATTTATGAATGTAAATGTTCTGATGGATTAGTAAATCTCATATTTTTCGGTGCACAACAAATAAAAGAGGAAAGGAAACACAGCAGTAGTTTTAATTAATTCAGACCATCAGTAACATGATTGCAAGATGAAGTTAATTATTATAATGAAATGTTTGATGAAATTAATGTGACTCCAGCAGAATCCAACTTTTCCCTAATCATTAATGAAGCTTGCAGTGTATTTCTTGGAGGACTGTAGCAGACATGTTTTTGTGTACAAGAAACTACTTTGTTCTGAGAGCAGACAGGAGGGGCAGAGGAGTTAAAGATCGTGATGCAGGGGCGATGTCAGCCGTTCAGTGCTAGTTCTGAAGGATTTTTCCAGTGCAAAATTAGTGAATGTACCTATGAACTAGGCATAGGTTTTAGATTGTGGTTTGTATTTTAGTGCTGGTCCAGTTTTGGATTACTGGCTGAAAGAGGAATGACTGTTAATAGCTGTTCCGAGTTCTGTTCTTTTTTTCTTGGCCAGCTGCAAGTGATGGCACACTGAGTTCTGCTTTACAGAATCAAGCCCTAAGCTCGGGGCATTTTCCGAGTTTTTCTTTTGTTTTTCAGGCAGGTTTGACATTAAACTCAGTGCGGTTTGGTCCTGGGAAAAGCTTTTCTTGTTGAACAAGCAGGCAGGAAAGAGAGTTGAAGTGCAAATGAAGAAAAAAAAAAAGAGAAAAAGGAGAATTTTATACCACTTGTAATTTGCAGTGGAATCCATAGAAATTAACTCTCCGATCCGGGCACAAGAGCTCAGTGCAGTCTTTCGGGATATCTTCCCCTCCTCACATCCGTACCTCAGCCTGTATCTTGCTGCTTTGCTCTGGATTTTTCTCGGATCCTTCCAAGTTCCCTTTTCTGGTGGGATATCGGCTGGGCAACCTGTGGGATGAGGATGAACGTGACTTTTGTGGAGGAGCCGGTGACAAACCTGCGGGAAATGGTGATGGGGACCGCGCAGGGACGGGTTTCTGTGCCGTTCGGGGTGTTTGTAAAACACAAGCAGTTAGATTTCACTTCTCATCTGAAACCTCCGGCTTTGTTACCGGTTTCTTTCCAAAGCCACGGGTTTGGAGCCCTGAGGAAGGGGCGTCGCGGCCCTTTCTGCTGGGCAGCGCTGATCCGCTTGGCCGGGGACTCTGCAGGTCGCGGGGAGGTTCAGAGCTCAGCAGAGGCACAAACCAACCCCGCGCTGCCGACCTCGTCTCACCAGAAGGGTTTCGCCCCGCAGCGAGCGCACGGTCCCGGGGCCGGCCCCCCTCAGCCCGGCCGCGGCAGGACTCCCCGGCCCCGGCTCCCCCCGCTCCGACCCCCGGAGGTGCTGTGCCTCGCCCGGAGCCCTCAGGTCAGGCGTCCCCGTCCCTCCCCGGCTGCCGGCCCCGGGCCGCCTCAGGCCGCGCCACAGGGACTGTTGGCGGGCGGAGCCTGCCCCCTACTGGGGCGGGTGGCGGCCGCGCTCCCGCCGCCTCAGACCCGGCCCCGGCCCCGCCGCTGGCTGCGGACAGCGATCGCGAAGCGGCGTCGCGCCGCGGGCAGGGTTCGGTCGGTGTTTCCCGGGGAGAGGTGGGGGTCCCGGCCCGGGCGGGGGGAGCCGCAGGGCAGGGCGGTGTGTGGGGCAGGTGCGGTTCGTGGGGAGCGGCCGCTTCACGTCGGGTTGTAACGTGGAGCGTTGGCCTGTTGGGAGTTTCCTGACCCGGATCTGGAGGAAAAGTTCCCAGCAGTGACCGGGTTCCCCTGCGCCCGCCGAAGGGAGCGATGCGTGTCCCCTGTGGGAGCTGTGGGACACGGGGACCGGCCCGGGCACCTGCTGCTCCCACCGGGGCGCGGGGATGTGACCGCCGAGGCCTCGTGTGTCCCTGCGAAGGAACCTGTGGGGGTGACGCTGTTAACGCGGCCGTGCGGGGTTTAGAGTTTCGTGTCTTTGTTCCCCATGAAGGGTAGATTGGCAGAGAGTGAGTGGCAGGTGATTTAGGGAAACGTTCTGGGTAAATTGCAGTTGATTTCCTAAAAAAATAATTTCCTGCATTGCCATTGAAAGCAGTGCTAATTAAACTGTGTGTTTAATGGCTATTATCTGTTGTGTTCTCACGGTGTTATTGTTAGAAGAGGACAGGGCCCAGCGTACTCCAGAAGTTTGGAAAACACGTGGAAGACACGGAGCCTCTTGGTTTTCTCGTAGTTCTGACCCTCTTCGTCAGTCACACAAACTCCCGCCCTGCTGTGGGTTTCCCTCTGCTGCTGTTCTCGCGGTTTTCCCTGCGCGGGTTCTGGTGGGATGCTCTCCCCGCTGAGGTTCCTGTGCCCAGAACCGCCCCGGCCGCCGCGCCGGGTAGGGCCGCGAAGGGAGAGTTACCGGCCATCCCGGGGAACCGGCGAGCCCTGTGCCTGCTCGTACGAATGAGCCGCTGTCAGCGCACCCTAAACTCACCTGGAACGGTTCAGATCCTGTCTTTAGGGGTCAGGTCCTCAGGCTGTAGGTGAGAGTGATCTACAGAATAATTCTGTGAAGATTTGCTAATTCAGCTTTAATCACCAGGCTAATTTTGGCTTAGAGATCAATTCCATCAGTTCAATCTTCCCTTCGCTGTAACGAACACACCGAGCTTATAGGAGGTCGGGAAAACAAGGGGAAGATTCTGTGTAAGTGAACGGGAGAGGCTGTTATAAAGACTACTTTGCTGTCCAAGCTGCGTGAAACGCTGACATACGTAGGGTAAAATAAAGGCAGAAAAAAAGAGCTCTCAGTGGCAATTATCACACAAATCAAGTGACAGCCTCCCCTATTAGCTGCAATAATTTGAGTTATTGGTTAAAATGTAAAGTGCAAGTCTTTGCATATTTAACATGTCTCTCAATTTTTGTTTCTGATTCCCAGATCTATTATAAAGTTATTAAAGAAATTGAGCCAGGAGAAGAGCTCTTGGTGTATTTGAAGGAAGGTGGTTATTCACTTGGGAACATGGCGCCCAGCGTGGAAGGTAAGGCCTCGTTCTGCTAGACAGGACCTTTCTGCACCTCTCACCAGCAAACCTGGGAATGCTGAGAACTCAGTTAGTGCTGAACTGGGACAAAAGCCTGTCTGGTACCTGCCCCTTCTGTAACTGTTAATATTTTATGCTTATTTTCACTCTTTCTCCAGGGAGAGTAGCTGTCTTAGTCTGTGATACCAAGCGAGTTTTTATTAATCTCAAAGCATGCAACAGATTAATTTGCTGCTTCTCTTTGAGGAACGTTGTGGATTTCAATGTGTTTGGAGCAGAGTCTCACTGTGTTTCTTTGGGTGTAATTAAAATGGGACAAACCATTCCAAGGCTTGCACACCACTGGTCTTGAGAGCTTTAGGCTACGAGGAAAAGGGGGGGATCCAGGCGGAGTTCAGCATTGCTAGAGTTCTAGCAGTGCTAGGATTATTATTGCTGCAATATATACACCTCTGAAACCCTGAAATTATGCCATGAAGGCCAAAAGAATTATTATTTTTGAAAGAAAGGTCACATTTTTATGACTGCAGTGTCTCTCCTGCCTTCTAGCGAGTTGGCACTGCAGGACGAGGGGTGTAGCTCAGACTCGCAGAGGGAGAAGTTTCCTTAACTGCGTGTTGTGTGTGGAGCAACCTGAAAGTCTGAGCCTCATTCTTCTCTTTGTAATTATTAATTACTGAAGTTGTCACACAGACTGTCTAAAAGACCATGATGCTTTCCAGGTGAGCTAGGGCAGGGAAGAATGCGCTGAGATGTTTGAATTCTCTCCTTATATCAGAATGCTGTTATGTGAAATTCCAGAGGACATGGGAAAAAGAGGAAGAAAAGACTTTTGAGTCCTCCTTCCTTTTCCATGGTGCACAGAGATGGCTATGAAGTACTCACCTCTTTAATAAGAAGCAGTGTGGAGTTTCTGCTTGTCATTCTGTTACACTCGTTGAGTGCAAATTTCTTGTTGAAATCGTTGAGTGCAATTTTAGTTTTGCAAAGAACCAATAACATTTGGTACTGAAGAGTAAGAATAGCCGGCATTCCTATGGTAAAATCACAAATCGAATTTGGGGCTTTGGGAAGACCGAGCTGGGTCAGTGCAGAGGCTGCTGCGGTTCAGAGCCGTCGTTCCCCGGGGACAGGCTGCTGCTCACCTGCTCTTCGCAGGGTCCTGGCACGCTGCTCGGGAGTAGCTGCTGCTGGCTCTTGTCAGCGGCAGGAGAGCAGGTTAGCAGGACACATGGCCTGAAATATTCTGGCAATCTGAGAGTGCTGCCAGGATTTATTTTTTTTTTGCCTTTGTTAGAGTGCTTTTCTCAGCATTCATCTGAGACTGAGTCACGTTTGGTATCACACCTCTGCAAGGGAGAGAGCCCGTCCGCTGGGCAGTGGAAGTTATCTCTTAGGAAAACGAGGAAAGATGTGCTACACCATTCCCAAAAATATTATATTATGCACCATTAGTTTGAAATATTTTCTGGAGAAATGGGCGGTTGGAGGACAGGTGCTGCTGAAAGCTCTTCTGCTGAAGGGAATGGACAGGGAGTGCAGTAGCTGCTGTCTCACTGAGGTGTTAGGTTTGGGATTATTTTTTCATCATTCTCCCAAAAAATAGTTAATCATTTTCTTGAAACCAGCACACAGAGAGGAATAATTTCTGTGTTCACAGTGATGGAGTAGCACATTTTTCTTTTTCTGTCAGGGAGAAATCAGAAAGAAAACTCACCACTGTTTTGCATTTCTGTTTCTAATAGGCTTTTATTTGAACAAGCAAAAAGTGCTCCTTGTTTTCCATCTTCGTCATTATGTAACATTTATCTGTGTCTTCCCGGTAATGTCTAGTGCTTTTGCCACATAATTGCTTTCGAATTATAATAGGCCAACATTAAATATTTGACTTCTTAATACTTTTTCCTTGCAGTAATGCTATCTCCCTGCTGCCTGGCACCCCCATTTCGGTTCTGAATTAACAAGAGAGAAAATGCAAAATTGTTCCACACAAAGATAATTATCATAAAAATCTTTTATCCAAACCCCAGCCAAACACAGCAGACCCCTTATCACTGCAGGAATTTTGAGTAGGGCACTTGAACTCCTTTGAGATTCAAGTCTGGTAGATTAGCATGTAGATGCCACATAATTGTGTTCCCCTTGGTTTCTCTGAAAGCTATTAGGCGCTGATTTATTTTTCTGTTACATTCCTGCTTTGTCCTGAGTGTTACTGATGGAACTTAAGATAGACACATATAACCATAGATTTGACAAACAAGACACAGAGAGCAGGCAGCAATTTTTTTGTAACTGGATTTTTCTTTTCTTTTTATCCCCTTCTCCCTGTAAGATGCTGAAGTAGGAACCTCTTTTGAAGGGCAGTATTTTCATTTGTGGTGCTTAAAGAAAGAAGAAAACTTTAATGAGAACTTGTTTTGAACAGCAGTATTTTTATTTTTGATGCTTAAAAAAGGAAGAAAAATAAAAACTTTAATGAACTTGAAGTCTCCAAACTGGGTGTCTGATACAAAGACACAAAATAGATGCCAGGTCTTCTTAGTTCAGCCCTGAGCCCTCTTTGTTAGTCAGGTTTTATTTTCACAGGGTCTGGCCCTTGGTGTATAGGTCAGTTCCTTTCCCTGCAGCGGTATTTATTGTGAAGTCTCAGCTCAAATCTTCTGAAGTTCAGAAACGGGGATGCTGGAGGAACGGATGTTGGATATCTGCTCCACCAGGCAGCCAGTTCTTCCTCTGTTTAACCTGTCTGAGCATCAGAATAGTGTTTGCAACCAGTGGCAACACGTGTGACTGCAAGGCTTTTAATTGTGTTTTTGTCAGTTATCTAATTATTATTTTCAGTAAAAAATTATTTCTCAAAATCCAAATATTCTGAAGCAGATGCATTTCTGTTCTTACCCATCTGTTCTACCTGTGGGGAAGCTGTTGTGGCTGCTGATGGGAGAGGGATGTTGGTGCTGCTGGAGCAGGAGCCTGGACAGGACGGGCTGGGTTTTTTCAGTTTAGTGACCTGCAAGGGCTAGATCTGTAAAATCTGTGTAGCTCTGAAAGTATGCAAACGCTAAAGCAGAAAAATTGCACATGCCTCAGCTGAGCTCTCTCGTTTCTTACATTTCTGAATAAAAGTCTGATGGGGCAGCTCCTCGGCTTGTGTAACCGCAGCTCCGCCAGCTCCCACCAGCGAGGGTCAGGTGGTGGTGGGTGTGATTTGTGCGAGGTCTGTAATTCTGCTGACGAAGGACGGGGAGAATTAAAAGCAAAATCTCCTCTCTAACAGTTATTTCTGAGGCTATTAATGTATTTCATCTGTTTGTCTGTCTGTCTGTCTGCTCTGTAATCTCATAGAAAGAACAAAAAGACGTTATTCTTGTTGATAACAACAGGTAGTGGTGTCTCAGGTTGTATACCACGGTGGGGGGTGCTTGGGAGTTGTCCATCTTTAGCCATAATATCATAAATTCTTCTCCATGGCTAGTTTTACAAACTCGAAGAGGATTTCTGGTTCCTAGAGGACGGTTTGGGTGAAATGCGATACAATTAATCATGTACATCTCAAACCGAAGTATACAATCTGTCAAAACCAGTTGAAATGGGGAAGATATGGGTATTTTCTTCCCTTAGGTCTCCTTTTTTAGTTAAAATTATCTTTCCCCTCCAAAGGAAAATGTTGACCTGCTAGATGTGATTTCTCTTCTCATCCCTCTCTTCTGCAGTTCAGGAAATCCTCCAGCATCTCTGTGTTTATTCATTCCTTGTGCAAGCGGGGTGTAGTGCCACTAGACGTGCTGCTTGGGTAAACAGCAGGGCTTCGCTGATGGTGTCTGAGTGATATTTTCTCTTTCAGCTGTGTTTGACTTTTTCCAGTTTGTGGGCATGTCGATACTTTCCGTGTAGGTGTGGACCACGGTGGGTTTCATCTGCCTACATAGCTCGCCGTAGCAGCTTATGGGATCTTGTCTTAGTCACCGCAGCAGCAATTTGCAGAGTCCCCGGCTTGCAGAGGCAGGGGTCAGAAACCACAGCCCGAGTTTAAATGGGCTGTGAGAGAGAAACGCAGAAAGGAGACCACTGCCCGAGGGCAGGCGGCAAGCGGCAGCCTCTGGGTGTGATGCCGCCTGTGTTTGTACTTTGTCGCACTTTTAACAAATTTAACCTTGATTTATATAAAAGACAATTTCAGGCTTTAAAGTGCAGCCCAAGTGGTT
Source organism: Syrrhaptes paradoxus (assembly GCA_013400615.1). Classification (NCBI taxonomy): domain Eukaryota; kingdom Metazoa; phylum Chordata; class Aves; order Pterocliformes; family Pteroclidae; genus Syrrhaptes; species Syrrhaptes paradoxus. The sequence continues at coordinate 19,042 of VZTO01003523.1, read as the reverse complement.
GTAACTGTGCAGAACCTAGGACGGGCAAGTGCCTGGAGTGTTTTGAACCAAGGGTTTGCCAAAAGGTTGCAGGTTTTGACAGTGGCTCCAGGCAGAGAAGCAGCCATGAAGACTTGAAGCAGAGCCCCAGAGCCCAGAGGAAGAGGGTAGAGGAGGACAGGGGAACACGGGACCCAGGACTAAGTGGCGGCTGGAAAGCTGCTGTTCCAAACTGGATGCTGGGTGGAGAAACCCGGAGCTATCCCGACTCCCTCGCAGAGGTCGTTCACCTGGAAAATTTACGGCTCTGAGCCGATTGTTTGGCTTGGCACCATGGTCAGGATGCTGCCTTGTAAACTTAATAATAGCTGCCCTCTTTTTAATTTGTTTGACCTTGACTACAATAATTTATTATGTGCATTAGGTCTTTTCCTAAAAGAAAAAAAAAACAAACCCAAAACAAAAACCAAACCGGCACACAAACAACTCTGCTTCCTTTTCTTTCTTATGACACTCTGGTTTGAGCTGCTCGGCTCTGATGGCGCACTGCGCGTCCGCAGTTGTGCAGGACGAGTTGAGAGGGTAACGTCAGAAAGACATTTTCTTAGAAAGGAGCTTCTCCAGGTTTGTGCTGTGGCAATTTGTTTTTCCCAGTGTCCATCTTCACAAGTATCATTTGCTCCTTTTTTTCCCGGGCAGCCCCTTTTGAGGAAGAGCTTGTTGGTATTTTCAAAAAACCTCATTGCAAGCAAATGCCATACTCCAGAGCAGCCCTGGTATTTTGTGTGTCTGCATGTACTTGTAGGTCTCTGAGTCTCAGCAGGGGCCAGGACACAAAGAAAACAAGATCTCTCCTGGGTGTGTGATTTATGGTTTTTTTTTTTTCTTAATGCTTAAAGTGAAAGCAATCTGCTGGCACAGCCTGCCTTGGTTTCTCTCTCCTGTCACTTGCAAATTTTCTCTTTGTTTGTTCTTTATGAGCCCCGTGTTGGGTAAAATAATTCAACTTGTTTGAATGCCCTGATCCACAAGTCAGAACCATCTTCTCTGTCTGTTGCAGAAGAGCACACGTTTCGCTGCGAGGACTGCGATGAGCTTTTCCAGTCCAAGCTGGACCTGCGGCGACACAAGAAGTACGCCTGCAGCGCTGTCGGCTCCCTCTACGAGACCCTGAACGACGAGATCAAGCAAGAAGGTCTCGGAGATGGCCAGGTCTATGAGTGCAAAGACTGTGAGAGGATGTTCCCCAACAAATACAGGTACCGGAAAATTGCCAAACCGTCCTCTGGCCTCTGCCCCTCTCTGCTGCTCTGCGCAGTGCTGCCGGGTGGTGGGGAACGTGGGACCAAGGTGGGAGCTGGGCAGCTCTGGGCGGGTGCCTCTCCTTCTCCGTAGGGTTAAGGACAGTCATGTTTAGGATCCTTCAGTGTCGTGAGCTGTTGGACAGCATGTTGTTTCACCTTGATTTCATAGACTGTGATGCTTTTCATGACCCCTTGGTGGAAGCCCCCCAGATTACTGGCAGTGTAAAGGGTAAATGGTTGTGTTCTGATTCCCTGGGACCTTTTCAGGGCTGTGGCAGGCTGATAGACCTGGTGCAGCACCTGCTCCCCTGGGGTCTGGTTCTGAGGGAAAACGGTGGTGGTCCCTTCTGCCGATGTTGGCGCAAAGACTTTTTTTAATATGTAATTCTTGGTCATTTGAGATCAGTAGGTAGAAAGAGCTTTTGTTATACCAAGAACTCTTAATGTGGTCAGGAGCTCCTACATGATCTTGCAGAAGCAATTAAAAAAAAAAAGCCTATTACAAATTTTTGGTTTGGATTTTTTTTAAACATAAAATGTTTGTGGAAATATTTGTGTTCACTAGACATTTTTGTAATAGAAAAGTGAAAAGGAAAAAAAGAAGAGAAGGTGTTCTCCATCTCAATTTTTATTTGCAATAATTATTCAGTTATTGTTATAAGGCAATTCTAAACAAGAATTAAACTGGTTTTTAAAAAGGGAAAATTCTTTGACCCATTAAGGGGAAATGTCCATCTTTCAGGCATGATGTGATAGTATTCAAATGCAGCTTTGAAGCAGAGATCTTTGAGATTTCTGATTCGTTTGAAATGTGAGACTCAAATGGTTAAATATTAGGAGCCAATTTTAAAGAGCTGAGGGGTTTTTTAATCATTTTGGGATTGTGTTCGTTTGCATCCTGAGCCTTTTGCTGCTGGACTGCATTTTCAAGGTTTTCTCCACAGCGTACAGACTAGAGTTCTGTGTGTTTACTGGCGGCTGGAGCTCTCACTCACTTCAGTTGTCTTCTTAGATGAACAAACACCATGCACAGCGAGATTTGTGATGAGATGGTGGGAACTGGCAATCCTCTGCCATGTACTGCATCAGCAGAGCAAAAACGTTGCTCGTAAAGCCAGGTGAAGCCCTGTTCCATTTCAGTTAGAAATTTAAAAAGATGATGTTGACCAGAATTAGTCATTTTGAACTTAATTGCATTGGTACTTTCAGATCTTTTATCTGTGTGAGTAAGCGAAGAAAAAAATCTGTTTTAAAAATGTAGAGACAGGTGAAACTCAAAGAACACTCCAGGAGTTGATCTGTGTGGCCAAGCCCTTGGCTCTGGGCTGCGTTGGGAAGGTGGTAATAGGTCCTGTCTGCCAGGGGTCTGCCAGGGATCTCTGTGTGGTGGTTCCATCTCCTCTTGGTGACACCAGCATATGTCCTGGCTCCCCTTGGGGCTGCGGTGGCACCGTGTCCATTTTGCAGGGCTTAAGAGAAGCAGAAAGATTTTTTTTTTCAGTATTTCCAGCTGAACACAGACGGAGATGCTCCGAGTCAGTTGCTACAGACCTACACACTCAGAAAATGCTGGGAGTTGTGACAGGGGCTCGTGGGCTCGGTGCCTGCGCTGCCTCTTAGACCATTGATTCCAAAGATTTGGGTTGGAGTTTTTTTAAGCAAATAGTATGAAGTCATTTTTTCGACAGAGGAAGGATAGAGTCAGCAACATCACCATTCAGTGTACAACGCACTGACGGATTTAGTGGAGCTGGGAGAGAATGTCCACATCTCTGCCTCCCCCATCCATCTGCTGCAGTTTATGTACCGAGAAAGCCACTAAAACACAGAATATAGCCAGTCAGCGCACCTAGATGGTCTTATAATTTTTCAGAAGTTAATACAGATCAAATCAAGAGTGCCACTGGGGAACTGAAATTGAGCATTTAGCAGCTGACTAAATAAATAAATGTTTTGCTAATCCCAGTAGGTACTTGCCTCTAAACAGCATATTAGTTTGTCCATATTTGCTCTAAATAAACTCATAAATCACAGTTAACAGGAGCGTATTTTTGTATATGTATATGAAAGGTATATATTTCTTCGTACATGTAAAAAAATTTGTAGTGTTAAGAACACCATTTCTCTAGCAAAATGAATATTGCTTTTTTAAAATTAGCAGATTGGCAGTTTATAAGGGGCACGTTCATGAATATTAACTATCCGATTTAAGGAAGAGGAGGTTCTTCAAGGGAGCAGCAGGCTGCTGGCTGCTCAGATTCAGATGTCGAGTTGCGGTCCCACCGAGCCTGCTTGCGGTGAAGCCATCTTGCACACCGTGTGCCAGCAGATGCCCCTGGAGCACACGGATCTCACCGCAGGTCCCTTGTACTGCCGTTAGCCTTTGCACTGGGGATCTCAAAGGACCCCGGTGCCAGGTCCATCCTGCTCCGGCGCGGTGCCAGGTGCCTGTCAGTGCACAGTCCCACTGGGATGCGGGTCCCCGCAGGCATCTGGAGGCAGGGAGAGCAGCCCGTCACCGCTGAGTCCCTTCCTAGGTTTCTGAATCCCTCACGCTCCATGGAAATGCCCAGGGGTTACCTGCTGCGATGTCCTGCAGTGTTTAATGAAGACTGGCAGGATTTTCCAGTAGTGTTTAATGTTCCTATAAAAAATATAGCCGTGCTTTAGGGTTCCATAGGAGCGGTTTAACATTGATCCGTAGGGGATTTTGGGCGGTAGCAGCTTTCACCTGAGTTTGTCCTTCGTCAGAATTCGCAGTGAGGAGCAGGGTTTGTAACTCGCGTTAAACTGCGCCGAAGGCAGCAAAGGGCACAGGTTTTCTTCCTTGGTTTCTGAGGACTGGCCTGAGCGGTGCAGGGTTTCCAGCCTGCTTAGAACATTTTACAGCACTCGCTCTTCAGCAGAACGGTTTCCCAGGCGCTGTTCCTGACCCACCACCACTGCTGGTGGCTTCCCTTGGCTGTCACCGCGGCTCGGTGGCCCCACAAAGCGCCGTGTGCCGATGCCCAGGGACAGTCCCTCGGCGGAGGGGAAAGAGAGCACCCCGTGTGCTCCTCCGAAAAGCCATCCCTGCCGTGGCCCTGCTCCAGCAGCCACTTGGGTTTGCCATCATCCTCCTGGTTTGGGAGAGGCTGCCAGTTGGCAGAAGCTGAAATTGCCGAGTTAAGTAATAAAAGATGTCTGACATTTAGAAGTGAAATGTGTTTGCACCTTATCATGTTTCTTTCCAATGTTAAGTCGCTGTGTTCTGGGAAGCCGTGGGCTTTGTGCCCATGAAAACGGCAACGTGATAGTCTCGGCAGCAACAGCTAATATCTTGTCTTTCCCTGTGGGGATGCCGGAGAAGTCTTGGTCACAAAGTGCTCATTTTTCCCTTCAGGAACCTGCAGGGTCAGGTCTGGTTTTACCTTCCTTTTCCCCCTTGTAAATGGACTCAGGTATTTAATAAGAAATACCATAAAACGCGGCGATGTTTTGAGGCAGAGCAGGAGAGCTTCCATCTGTGAAACAAATGCCAAAACCCGAAATGGTATTTGCGTGTCGCTGCACCTCTCGTGGCCGCTGCGCTGCTCTCCTCCTTTCCACAAAAGCTCTTGCAGCCGCGCTCTGCAGCAGCAGGTACACCTGGAACCCCCCGGGGCACGCCGCCCGTTTCTCTATCGCCAGCTCTAATCACCTCTCTCTCGGTTTCAAACCCCCCTGCTGCGGGGCAGGGGGTGTGTAACAGAATCTGCCTGGCAGTCGGTGCCCGGTTCAGGTGGGCGCTCGGGGCCGTGCGCGAGGTCAGCCTGTCTCTCTGTTCCCAGCCTGGAGCAGCACATGGTGATCCACACCGAGGAGAGGGAGTACAAGTGCGACCAGTGTCCCAAGGCTTTCAACTGGAAATCCAACCTGATACGTCACCAAATGTCTCACGACAGCGGAAAACGGTTTGAATGTGAAAACTGTGTGAAGGTACGGTGCAGGACGGGAATTTCATTGGGAGAGGGTGCTGGGACCTGGGGAAGGGGCTCGAGGGGACAGGTGACGGTGCCAGCGCGGTTTGGTGGCCCAGCTGGAGCGTGGTGACAGGAGAGCAGCATGCTCAGCTGGCCCCAGCATCTCAGCTGGGATGCAGAGCTCAGCCCTGCCCCGTGCCACGCACCTTTGGCATTTTCCCGGGTGCTGGAGGGTCTGCGGGGTGGAGGGCAGAAGCTGGTGAGCAAACACGGGAAGCGTCGTGCACTGCAGAGAGCAGGACGTGGCTCAGCCTGTTATCTCTGTGCAGAGGGAGGTGGATATCCTGCTCAGTTAGTACCAGGAGCACTGGTGACAAAAAATGGGAAAAATAGTCAAACTTGTCACCTGTACGCTCTTCTCCCCGCTGCTCTGTTTCCCCTCCCTGAAGGCGTTTTCTCTTTCAGGTGTTTACCGACCCCAGCAACCTCCAGCGGCACATCCGTTCCCAGCACGTCGGCGCGCGGGCCCACGCCTGCCCGGACTGCGGCAAAACCTTTGCCACCTCGTCTGGCCTCAAACAGCACAAGCACATTCACAGCACTGTCAAACCTTTCATATGTAAGTTGTCACGGCCATCACAGAGCTCCGGCTTTCGCTATAATTGCACGTATCCTGCAGGGGCCCCCCAGTACTAGCTGTCCCTCTGCGAGCAGCCGCTGTAATTTTATAGGTCAGAGCACAAGATGAAATTCCGCAGCAATTTTTTTTTTTTTAATTTTTGCATGCTCCCTGTTTTTTCAGTAAACATTCGTGGCAGTTTTTGACTTTCTTGACAAGTTAAAAGCTGAGTCTCTCAGCAGTCCTAGCGATGCCATTTTCTCATCTTTTCTTCCTCTCTTCTTTTTTTTTCCCTTAATAATTTTTGAATGTTTGTGTTGCTGACATAAATAAAAAGCTGACACAGCCTGATCGAAATGTTTTTCAGGGGTGCCTCAAATCCCAGAGCCATTGTAAGAATTTGGAATAGTCACAGAGATGAGAAGAAGGTGTTTTTTAAAAAGTGTTTTTTTTCTTCTTTATTTACTGCGTGTTTCATCTAGATAATGCTTGGAAGCCAAATAAATAGCAGATTAACTGTGTCCTTAGTGCTCTCTTTAGTGGAGTATTTCCAAAAGGGCATTTTCCCTCGAGAGCCATTCATCTCATCTCTTGTCATTCTCAGGGTTATATATTTTTTTAATTGACACAGCACCTATTGGATTTTGATAACTGTGCAGCAAAGTGGATTGTGTCACAACAAAGCCATAGAAACTTTAGGGACCGCTTCCTGACACCCTTCAGAAAGCGCAGTTCCAGCACAGGACGGGATCTGGGTTTGATTCCAGGCTTTGATGTGACGTAGGGAAGCCACTGAACCCGCTTCTGCCTTTTTTTTGCTGTTGGTATAATGGGAACAGTATGCAGGAGTATCCTGGGAGACTCGTTTCATTAGCGTGTTCGGAGATAATCAGATGGGTGTCAGCGGAGGAAGACAGAATGCTCTGATTGCCCGTTTTGATGCAATCTTTCATTTGCTGACGGGCACATGAAAGAGATAATTTGAATCTCGCGGCATTGCTGCAGTGGGATGAATGATTTCTTCTCATAATCTCCTCACTCTCACCTCATAAGAGTTAGGGAGTTGTCAGTGTGAATCAGTGTGGAAAAGGGCTGGAGACTGATCCTGCCGGGCTCAGATGTGCCAGGTGGAGTCACCTGCCCCAGCATGGAACCCATTAGCAGCGTTCGGGGAGCACGAGGCGGGGTCCTCTGGGGAGTGTTTCTTTCCTCTTCAATGGAAGAAAAGGGTTTGGGGGGGTGTGTTTGTTTGGTTGGTTTTTACAACACTATACTTGGCTTTAAAAATAACCCACAAGCATAACTTTATAACTGCTGAACACAGAGCAGCAAGAGAGGACAGTGCAGGCAGAGTCACTAAAATCTTTGCATAACTGGAGACTGACACAAAAGTTTTCCAGTTTTCCTTCCGCAGCAATGGTGCTGTGAGCTCTCATACCTGTCACACTTTTCTTTAGGGAGTTTTGTGCAGCATCGTGTGTGTCTAGCAACTCTTCTGGGGTGGCAAATGGAAGAAAAGAACCTGGTTCCCTCGGAAGACTTTGCTTTTGTTGTCCTTAGTCTTCTCAGGAAGTTTTGCCTCATGGGAACAGTGTAACTTCTTTTTTGTAATATTGCAAATGCATGCAGTAAACGTAACACGAACACTGGGAAAAGCGGCAGAAGGTGCCCTCAGTTGTGATACAGTTCTGCTGAAGCAGATCAGCCATTTGTCATGAGCTTGTGCCTCTCTTCTAAACCACGATGTAGCATGCTCTGATAGTCACGGCAGGTGACCTTCCAGTTCTCCCTCTGTCTGTGCTTCCTTTGCAGCTCCTCGCTGTGTCTGGGTCCAGAGCAGAAAGGCTGAAATACTCTAAGGAAAGATGGTTCCTATTAAATTTCTAGTGGAATCAGAAACCAGACACAGCGTTTTGGGATGCTCGTTTGAACTGAAATGGCAAAGTTGCTAAATTTTAATAATCTTTGCTTTGAATTTCAGTAGAAGGGGCTTCCCCTTACATTTTCAGAGCTGCCGGTGAAATATTCTCCTGATGGGCATTTGATATTCAAGCACTGATGTAAATCCTAAAGATTTAGAAAAAAATACAGGGACAGTCATGCTTGCATGTACCTGGCAGTAAAAGCTGGGAGGGAGGGAGGAAGGAAGGACCACTTCGTCACTGAGCTGCAGGACTGGGTGTCCGGAGAATTTGGATTCGGGTCCTTGCCTGCCCAGCTCCAAACAATGTGCTTTCCCTCTCTTTGTCTCGGTTTCCATGTTTACAAAATGGTGATAACAGCCGTTCCCCTGTGAAAGAAGTGTGTTAATTCACTAAGAGGTAGAATTTATTCCTGTGTTGAAAGAGGCTTCAGATAATAAAAAGTTACTGTGTTTTGATATGTAGAAAAGTTTGGGTGGGATTTTTTTCTTACTTTGCCCTGTTCCTTCCCCATCAGCAAAGTCTGTAGGTGGAAGACGTCATAAAAAATCCACCTTTTGAAAGCTTGGTATTTACAGGTCATTAAAGGAAACGCTGATGTAGCGTTAATTTAGCATTGCGAGGGTGTTTTACTAATTTAACAAATACAAGATCTCACCCTGCTCCTGGCTGAACTGAGCCCTGGCTGGCAAAGTGTTTATAGAACTTCCCTCTGGAGTGGTTACTCGCTATTAGTGGCATTAAAGAACGGGTAGGTTTGATTAGATGAGACAAAGTTCTTCTCCCTTCAGCTTTCAGTGCTTCCTGCCATGCCAGCACTCCAGGGAAAGCAGACGGGCTGATATAAAGAGGTATTATCATTAAAATGCAGGCTTACTGAAAACTCCAGAAAAAAGGTTGAGCTGGAGATCCATCCAGCATCGAGCTATTGTCACCTCTCTGGCTGTAGGCAAGCGGGGTCTCGGGGTGGGGGAAGGTGGGGGGCCTGCTGAAGCTGCTTCCGAGCTCGCTGCCGTTTCCTGGTAATTTCATATCGCTTTTGTTGTTGGTTTCTGTTGACGCTTTAGGTGAGGTCTGTCACAAATCCTACACGCAGTTCTCCAACCTCTGCCGTCACAAGCGGATGCACGCGGACTGTCGCACCCAGATCAAGTGCAAGGACTGCGGCCAGATGTTCAGCACTACCTCCTCCCTCAACAAACACCGGCGCTTCTGCGAGGGCAAGAACCATTACAACCCGGGGGGCATTTTTGCCCCTGGCCTCCCCCTAACGCCCACTTCCATGATGGACAAATCCAAGCCCTCGCCCAACCTCAATCACGCCAGCCTGGGATTTAATGATTATTTTCCATCCCGCCCGCACCCTGGGGGTCTTCCATTCTCGCCTGCCCCCCCTGCATTTCCTGCCCTTACTCCAGGATTCCCAGGGATTTTCCCACCGTCTCTATACCCCAGGCCCCCCTTGTTGCCACCCACGCAACTGCTCAAAAGTCCCCTCAACCAAACTCAAGACGCAAAGCTTCCGAGCCCCCTTGGGAACCCAGCGCTTCCCCTGATCTCTGCCGTGAGCAACAGCAGCCAGGCCACTTCGGGAGAGGAGAAATGTGAAAGCAGCCTGGAAAACTCCTACCTGGAGAAGCTAAAAGCCAGGAACAGTGACATGTCCGATGGCAGTGACTTTGAGGATGTCAATACAACCACGGGCACGGATCTGGACACCACAACTGGCACCGGTTCTGACCTGGACAGTGACGCAGAGAGTGACAGGGACAAAACAAAAGACAAGAGCAAACAAATAGAGAACAAGCCAGATTTTGTCAGCAGCTCTGTGTCCGCAACTTCCAACAACAACACGAGCGAGATCCCTCTCTTCTATTCTCAGCATTCCTTCTTCCCTCCCCCCGAAGAGCACCTGCTGCCTACCACGGGCGCAGCCAATGACTCTATTAAAGCCATCGCCTCCATCGCAGAGAAATATTTTGGGCCTGGCTTTATGGGGATGCAGGAGAAAAAGATGGGTTCGCTCCCGTATCATTCCATGTTCCCTTTTCAGTTCCTCCCCAATTTCCCCCATTCGCTCTATCCTTTCACGGAGCGGACCCTCAATCACAACTTGCTGGTCAAGGCAGAACCAAAGTCACCCAGGGACCTCCACAAGGTAGGCAGCACCAGCTCCGAGTCACCCTTCGATCTCACCACAAAGCCAAAAGAGATTAAGCCAATCTTGCCGCCACCCAAGGTCCTGCCAGCCCCGTCCTCAGGGGAAGAACAGCCACTGGATCTGAGCATCGGCAACCGCATCCGAGCCAGTCAGAACGGAGGAAGAGAGCCACGGAAAAACCACATTTATGGGGAGAGGAAGCTAATGGCAAGTGAAGTCTTACCCAAGATTTCCCAGTCTCAACTGCCTCAGCAGCCATCCCTGCATTACGCTAAGCCATCACCCTTTTTCATGGACCCCATATACAGGTATTAACATACCCTGCCTTAAGCCTTTCCTCTAACGAGCTCATTTTCTAGCTGACATCGCATCATGAGGCAGGTGGGGATGTGGGTTGCTTAGAAAGAGCAGCGCGAGTCTTGTACTTCTCTCTCCTTTGTCCCAGCACGTTGAATTTTCTGAATTGAAAGGGCTGACTAACCGAAAGGAGCACTCGTAATCAATGTGCGTACGGAACACATCCTTGTTTTGATAAAGAAGAAGCTTGACCTATTTAAGGACTCTCCCACGAGCCAACACTAAGATGGCACTTCTGCTGGGGAAATTCCAGAGGTTTGATTCGATAAGAATGCAGAGTTCAGCTGCCTCCGAGCTGGGCTCTCGGGGCTTGGGAATGAGTCAGGAGCCCTGGGAGCCTGGAAATGCAGCTCTCCCACTGACTGCCTTGATGGCCTGTCGTGAGCTGATTCACCTTTCTTCCTCCCCACCCCTTTTTTCTTTCCAATGCCTTTTCTTAGATTTTTTCAGTCCATAAGAACTGCAGTTGTGGACCCAGCCTTTTGACACGTTTTAAACTCGGGAGTACTGTGTAAATCCACGGTAGCGTGGTGTGGTCCCCATCTCTCCCAGAGGTGTGTCTTGCCGTCTGACCTTTCCTAGAAGCTAACAAGGGTTTTCTAGTGCCACTCGGACGGGGTGGGCTTTGAGGAAAGCCCATTCGTGCTGTCGTGCCCAGGATATGCTGACTGTAGAAGGCACACGTAAAGCAGATTGGGTGAATTTATCCAAATGCCAGCTGAATTTCCGGAAGGAATGAATTTGGAAGGAGATGTATGGGGAAGACTTGAGTCTTTTGTTGTTTTAGAGCTTTGTCTAAAACCTGTTTCTAAAGGAAATTATTTTAGGGTTTAAGGTGAGGGTACCAGTGAGTTTGGTATGACCCATCCGGGCACTGGCTCTGCCTTTGTTATCCTCCTGCTACGAAGGAGATTTATTTGTCATGTAGCAAATACCATTTGCTTGTTTTTAGCAAGTCCAGTGAAAATAGATATCCCAAACCAGTTTAATTTTGGCAATTAATTCTCCCTTAGGCTAGGATGCTTCATAACATCCATCTCAGCCCGTGGGTTTGGCCCAGAGCGCTCCTGGACGCAGTGTCCGACCGACCAGCCAGTTCCTGGCAGCAGCTGGTTTGTTCTGGTGTTACTGGAGCTGAATGTGAGCGGGGCTGCGGGGCCGCAGAGCGAGCCGAGCTGGGACCCAGCCCAAGGGAATCTAATGGGTGTGCTGCAGGAGCTGGCGTGTTCCTGGTGCTGGACAGGCTCACAGTCACCGCGGGGCGATTGTGTCAGCGCCGGGACGCTTCTCTGGAGTGTTCAAAGGAGGGTGACCAGCACCGGTGGCGTGGCCGTCCCCGCCGGCTGGAGCAGCGGCCAGGAGAGCAGCACCTATGTCACTGCTCGCTGCTGTTGTACGGCTGATAACTGTGGGAAAAAATGATGTCAATGTCTAGCCGGGCCAAAGAGCTGTCAGCTGAGATGAGGATTAGTGAGCCCTCGTTGCTTGCTGTTAAGAAAGCGTCTCTGGCTTGGCCAGCGCTGGCGGGGCTGGTGCTGTGGCGCTTGCTTACGTGCTTCCCATCTGTGATGGGAACGACTGCATCACAGCCCGGGACGTGGAACGTGTTCTGTCTGGGACCCGCCGTGGTCATCTCCGCCTGGAAACATCAGAATTGATGTAAATGGTCCAGCTGATATTTTTTGTAAAAAGTACTCCTGAAAAGAAAAAAAAAAAAAAAAAAAAGGGAAAGAAAGGGAAAANGTTTCAGTAATACATTAAAATAGAAAGTGGGTGGTGGAGTTGCTTGTGAATCAGACTTCTGATGTAATGAGCTAAACAGCAGAGCTTCCAAGTCCCAGCTTAAAAAATATGGAAATATTTTGTTTCTAAACTTCTCTTTATCGGACTCTCCCACATCATTTGGCTCCCTCGTTTTTCTCCCAAAGGCCACTTAAATCCTTGACATTTTCTCCTGGTGATATAATTTAATGCAGCCAGACAGCCTGAAATCGGGGCGGTTTTGAGCTCGGCGTCGTTAAGGTACCGTTCTCAGGCACGGGGCTGAAAGGATCAGCTTAATCCTCCGCTCTCCGCGGAATGCAGCTCTGATGAGGAAGTTTGTGCGTTTGTCGTGTTCTTGGTACCCTAGGCGGGGAGATGGGGAAGCTGTGTGAAACGCTGTTGCTTCACCGCGGGTTTAGGTCACGGAGGGTGACGCTTCACCGGTCGGGGTGTCGCTTGCACGGCTTTACTGGTGTCAGGGAAAAACTTCTTACGGATTGTTTCACAGATTGTCGTTTTTCTGAAAACTCGTGCCCGTAAAAACACGTACCTTCCGAAGCACAGAAATGACGACTGCATTTCAATCCCCGGTCCTTTATTCTACCTCAGGAAAATTAAATGCAGATTAAATACAGTTCACTAAAGAGCCCTCTGCATGACTCTTCTTTTAAACTCTTTGGTAATTTGATCCACACACCAATCAGCTGAAATGCAGCAAAATAATTTTCTCTCTTTTATGCTGGACTGATGTAGTTAAAATTACTCTCGCTATTGGGTTTCTGCTGGTTGAGCTGGGATGGACTCTGTTCCAGTCATTTAAAGATGCAGCTGCGTTTATTGGAGTTACTTTCATAACACATTTTTTCCCGTAGAGGACATTTCAGTTTCTCTTTTTGGGTGATTCCACGCTACGATTTCCCTGCGAGTAGAACGTGTCGAGCAAGGAAAGCTGATATTTTCAAAACCAGGATCGTTTCTGCGTAGTAAGGTGCTTAAGGCTGGAATATTGGAATGGACCAAAGTGACAGCAGAAGGTCCTGGGTCACTTCAGAAGTCTCCCCCTGTTCTTAACTTTTTAAATTGTTCTCTGCGTGCGCTTGCCAAATAAACCCAACTGAGTTAGATCTCAGCTGCAAGGGAGGAAATAAATATGAAACACCTGATGGTTCCAGCACACTCGGGGCTGCAGAGTCTGGCCCGGTGTTAACTCTGAGGATAAAGACAAACTCTCAAAGATAATTTTTTTTCCATGGAGTAGCTGCCTGCTGTGGACTCTAGAGCTTCTGCTGCTTAAACATTGCTTTTGCTGTGAATGTAATTTTTTTTTTCATGACATTCCACAACAGCAGAGGCTTATAAACCGCTATAGCAGGGGCATGAGTTCTCACATAGAAAGACCAAAATGTTTTCTTAGTCATCAGTCTGATGGCTAAAAAAATATTGCCCAAAGGAGGGGCTGTGTTTTCATGTCATTTCCAGGGCCTTTTGTGGGGTGATGTGGGTCGTAATTTGTAGTATCCGGTAGAAGGGGAAGAAAGACTTTTGTGTCAGTAGGAGAACAGCCTCATATATATAACTGAGACACCCCTGACCGTGTTGGGCTGTTCTCTGAAGCCCTGGGAGGTATGTAACCCTCTGTGTTGTTGTCCAGCAGGGTGGAGAAGCGGAAGGTGACGGACCCTGTGGGTGCCCTCAAGGAGAAGTACCTGCGACCCTCCCCGCTGCTTTTTCACCCCCAGGTAAAAGCCGTGACGTTAGGATGCGGTGTTGATTCGGTGCCAAGAAGTTTGAGGTGGAGCTGGTACGAAGAGGTCACTGGTCATTCAGGGGCCCGACTGGCAACTCCACTGGTTTCCACTGGTTACTTTCAAATACTTTCCATTTCATACCCGGTTTGGGGGTGATGGTACTTACACCTTGCTGTTTGTTTTGCATTAACACAAGAGCAGGGCTGAGCTCTGGACAACTCACGTGGGCTGCCAGACTCCCCTTTCCCATGCCGGAACGCCGACGTCAGTTTTTCGTTGGGAACACCACGTGCAGCCGTTTGCAGCGGTGCAAAGCGGAGAAGGACTGTCCAGCACCCACGCGGTGGCATTTTATACCTGCCCGGTGTTCCCTCACATCATCTGGAAGGTGTGGAAGTGCAGGGCAGGGGAGAGTCCAGGTTTGGTTCTGCCTGCTCCCAAAGGTGCTGGACAGCTTTCCCGCAGCGCAGCCAGACCAGTATGTGAAGGGCACAGCCAAGTCCAGTCCAGCCGAAACTGTTCACAGGAATCAAGCCCAGTTTACAGAAGCTCTTCTCTTACAAGCAGTAGCTGAACTCTCTAACAGGAGGTGATACTCTTTGCCCTCAGGATCCCTCGCTCCACAATAACGCTGCGAGTTCTGCCCCTCGCTGCCCGACGTCCTCTCCAGGGCGACGGGCACCAGCTGTCCTCCGGCTCCTGCTGTGAGCCCGTGCTGGGAGCTGAGCCCTGTGCTGGGTATTGTGCTCTCCTTTATATTCACATGCATTGTTCTCCTCTGATAATGTTTCCCACCTTAGATAAATAACTGGCAGGTTTGTGAAAGCTGGATCCTGGTTGCTTTCACAGCTAAACTTAGTCCCCTTATTGTTTCGCATCAGCCTCAGAGTTTGGTTAATAACTTCCCCCGATTTTTCCTTCATCCAGGCTGGAGAATGGTGACAGGCTGGCCAGGAACATCCTGTGTTTGTGTGAGTTAGAATAGTGGGGATATCTGCCTGTAAAGAATCTGATAGCAGGGAGGAGCTAGTGTGGCAAAGCAACCCGACGAGACGATGAGAAACATCCAGACCCTGAGCAGGAGCGAGCAGTGGGTGGAAGGTTGTTGACATTGTTCCTGAAACCCTGACCACGTCCTCTTCCCATGGCAGCGAGACGACGTGGAAGGTCTGGTTATCTCTAATAGCTTATCACACAGAATAGCCTAAACTTCACAATCACTCGAGCCCGAAACTTCCTGATAACTAATTTTTAATGAAGTGGGTTGCTGGGTAAAGATCTCGAGAGTTGCTGTTCCCATGCTGGGTGATCAATTGGTGAACAAGGACTGGTCATTTGTTCAAGAATATGTGAGATTTTTACTGTCACATCCGCATCCTGTATTAGTCTGGATCTTTTCCTAAGAAATCCTCTTTTCAGGGGCTCCTGTTCCTGGCTTCTTCGTTAGGACCAACATCCAGGTACCGGCTCAGCTAGAGGCACGCTCTCCGTGTGTTTCCCTCGCTCTGAACACAAGTCTGGTCTCAGCCTTTTCCTCTGGGATAACTCCCCAGCTCTCATAGGGGGCCCTGGCTGGGATGTGATTAAGCCAAAAGATGTGACAAAGACTGAGTGTTCAGAAGATGCTCTCTCTCTCAAAATGAATTTCAGACAACTTTTATTTCTTAGTCAGTCGTTGACAGTAGTTTCTCTGCTCTGATGGGAGTTACTCTGACATTGTCTATTTTAGATTAAACTCTGGTCAACATAAATAAATGGTGTAACTTTGTGATAACTTAATGGAAAACCTTTTCTCACCTGTTAAGTTTCTTTTCTTCTCCCCTTCTGTTTTATTATAACCAGGCCGTTGTTCCCTAAATAGCAAAGTGCCTTTACCACTGGAGAGGCTGTGGCCGGTGTTTAGAATTTTAAAATGAG
Organism: Syrrhaptes paradoxus; assembly: GCA_013400615.1. Lineage (NCBI taxonomy): Eukaryota > Metazoa > Chordata > Aves > Pterocliformes > Pteroclidae > Syrrhaptes > Syrrhaptes paradoxus. The sequence continues at coordinate 3,330 of VZTO01003523.1, read as the reverse complement.
CCTACGGCTATCAAGCCAGCAAACATCTCTGACTAAGTGCCTAAAGAACAGGGCACAACAAAAGCTATCTCCAGGTACCCCGGCAAAGGGCTGAGTGGCACAGCTCTGAAAGATCCGGATAGCATTTTAACGGGTTGGTTTTGTTACATGACTGGCAGCTGGGGCAGAGCTTTTGCTGTAAATGATCGAGTAACCTTTTCAAGTGGCTGGCGCTAAGTATTACTTACTATTTATCATGGGCTGGGAGCCTCCGACTAAGGGGCCGTGGATCTATTATCGAGAAATGGGTTTTACTACTCCTCTTTTTTACAGCTTATGAATGGTTGTCAGCCTTCCACAATGTATTCTTTGGTGATTAAGACAACTTTTTTTTATAGTCATACATTTTAAACAATATCTTGGCTCTCTTCCCCCCCTCCCCGAGCCCAGTTTAATAAAGTGTAAACGTGCAAAAGGTCAGCCCTTCCTGTACAATAGAGCATCTACTTTTGATATATGGCTTCCTACTGCCTTCCGCTCGCGGGCTGTCCCCGGCTCTCGGGCTGGCGCTCCCCCCGCGCTCCCCCGTTCCCGGTGATGTCAGCTGCGGGGAGGAGGCAGCTTTATTGCTGCCTTGTTTGTTTTATCTCTGCTTTCTGCTTGGCATCTTGAAAGTGCTCTCAAGAGTGCATAAAACTGCACGTTGGAGATGTCAGCCAGGCCTCCGAGTTGCGTTTCTCTCTTGGATTTGGATTTCCTGTTTTGCTCTCATGAAAGTAAAAGGGTTTTTTTTTTTAGGTAGGATTTTTGTGCGTACCCTTTTTTTGCACATAGGCTGACTTCTTTCTTTTTCACTTTCCCCTTCTCCTCTATCTCCAGGTTTTCCCCTTTCTCCCTCTTTCTGGTGCGGTATTTAACCCCAGTGAGAACAAACCAAAGCTGATAAAGACACTCGGAAGCCTTTCACTGGTGTCACATCTCTGCCGCTCCCATCCCAACAGGCTTTCCGTGTGGAGGTGCTGGTTCTCCAAACCCATAACTCATCCAGCCACAGCTCACGTCGAGTATTTTGGCTGGAATTCCCTTTCCCTCCAGGAAGCTCAGCCATCTCCCACCCATCCTTCCATCACCTTTTACTGGCTTCTGAACCTTTCTGACATACAATTAAAATGTCGGCCTCTTCTCCAGGCAACCTCTCAGTGGCCCCACTCCGTCCTGAGCCTGAGCTTCCCTCCTCCTCCCCACTGCTCCCTCCTCACCCTCCAGCCTCAGCCTCTCCCCTCTCTGCTCCCCGATCAGGGTCACACATTCCCTGTGCTCCCTCCCGCTCTGCTTTGGCCGGGGTTCTGCCTCCTGCCCAAAACTGCTCTGTCCCCTCCAGCCTGCGGTCCCCTGGCACCCATGGCCGCTGTCCCTCAGAGCCCAGGGGAGGGTGGTGGGTGCTGTGTGAGACATCAAACCTCCCTGCTTTGAGTGGGAGAGGAGGGTTTGGGCGGTGAGTTCCACACCCAGCAGCTGACCACGGTGTCATCCCTGAGTGTCATCCCTGGAAAAAGGGAAGCCAAGCGTGTTCTGAGATAGTTTTTAATCTGAAATGCTGAAAACAAGCAAAAGCACACCGTGAAGGTAAACTGGTGCCTGATTTCGGCGATCTGGTGCTTACTGTGTTTGTGTTGTTTGCATTACTGTGCCCTTTGTGTCTTTTCCAATTTCTCTCTGCCCTGTCCACTATTCCTCCCTTTCCTGGCTGGATGCAGTAGCTCCGTTTCACCCCGTGCTGCTGGCTTTGAGAGCAGGAGCAAACATCAGCGACAGGCTTTGGCCAACATACTAAAAGACGTGTTTTATGCATCATTGTTCTTCCTGTGGGTTTTTATGACGTGAGGTCTCGCCTTCTCCTTGTAGATGTCAGCCATAGAAACGATGACGGAGAAACTGGAGAGCTTCGCAGCCATGAAGGCAGACACTGGCACCTCCCTGCAGCCCCTTCCCCATCACCCCTTCAACTTCCGATCCCCGCCACCCACGCTATCCGACCCCATCCTGCGCAAGGGCAAGGAGCGATACACCTGCAGGTAAGGGCCGGGGCACCCCACGGGAGCGAGACCGTGCCCCAGCCGTGGGAGAGCAGCCGGGCTGGGAACCAACGGAGCAACTGCCCGCGGACATCTGCGCTGTCTCGGCAGGGGCAGAGGAAAAACAAGAAGCAACAGAATTAGAACAGAGTATTCTGATGACTAATTCGCTCTGAAATAGCTTGTTTTGTCTGGTAGAGAATCAGCATCTTCTATTTTCTTTGTAATTTTTAAAAACCTTGAGAGCAGATCTGGAGATTCTCAAGCAAACAGAATTCTCCCAGCCAAGCCTCTTGTGTGTGGTAGCAAATGCCAAAGTTTCCAGCGCGAGCACAGTCTCAGCTATGCAAAATAATGCAATTTAAAAAATGCCATACAGTCAACCACTTTTTTCAAACATAATTATATTCACAGAAATACTTACATGTCTGTTGCAGCTCTAAAAGCTCGTATCAGAGCAGATCCCGAGGGAAATAAAACCCCCAATCTGCTTATGCCGTTCTACCTGCGATTGCTAGAGGTTCTTGGGGTGGCTCCCGCTGCGATTTTCTTGGGTGCACTGTGTGGGTACATGTTTTGTTTGAGGCATCTCTTATGTTCAACTTGCCACGAAAGCACTAGGCTCAAATTTCAGTTGAGTATTTAAAAGTTTGAGGTTTCTACCCACAGCTTAAATACACGCTGGCACAAACATTTGGATATTCATTGTTGATTAACGCTTACATTGGCCATTCATCTTCAGGACATCTGAAGGTGCTGAATGTCTCTGAAATGAAGACACGTGTGTTCCTTCTACAACAGCATCAAGTTTCATAGTCACAGAACTAACCTTTCCTCTTTAGTGTTTTATTTACCAATTGGTGTTTTTATTTATACCTCCCTTTCTTTTGAGTTGACTGTGAATCAGGTGTGTTATGGGACACAGTTCCTTTGCTTATTTCATTTCCTGTGGCTGCATTTCCTTACTCTAAGCACTGTCAGACTCACAGCAACATATTTTGATAACAGTGGTGCAACGCTGCAGCATTTATCCAGAAGAAACTGCTGTGAATTCCGAGAGTGATGATCAGGCAGGTTCTGTACAATAAGCAAAGGAACAGGGCTAGAAGGGAGATCTATAAAAATACAAATAGGCAGGAATTAAACACTCATTATCCTCACACAGGAACAAGGTTCAGTTACTGAGTGCCAGGGCCAAGCAAGCAGGAGGTTCTTGCATGCAACACACAGCTGAGCAGAGTTCCCGTGGGTTACACCAGCGTCTCCCAGTTATTCT